>JAMFTG010000354.1:0-147500 GCA_023974075.1 Chaenocephalus aceratus | reverse complement strand
CTAATATGTTAGTTTGCTCTCTAATGCTAATATGTGTTTTGTTGTGGACGAGGCGCGCTGGACGAGGGTTTCTGTCCAGGTTTCTGTCACAGATTCAGAGACAGAGGGACGGGAAGACAAGTGTGGAGGTAGATCAGAAAAGAACGGAGAAACTGCAGAGAAATAAAGAGACTTTAGACGAAGGGGACAGCAAGGGGTTGATAGCATATGAGGACAATGAATCAAGGGGACAGGAAATCACAAGACTTTGGAGATGACATCAAGAGGAAAAGGAGGACATGACAAGACAGGATTACAACAGAACATGTGGACGAAGACAGTAAGAACACAGCAGGGACAATATCAACGGTTAAAAATGACATTAGTGGACGGTGACAGGACAAGAGAGGACAGCGAAGGACGTGGAGAACACAACAAAGACTAAAAAAGGAGTAGACAGAAGACAGCAGTACAAGCAGACCGAGGCATGATTCGACAAAGTGGACAATATGAGAGGATGTAGAGGAGGACAAAACAAAGGGACAGGGAGGATGACACAAGGACAAGGGAAGACAACTGAGAAACTGCAGACAACAAAAGAGACAATGATGGACAATATGAGACAACAGTGAGATGACAGTGGAACAAAAATACATGGTGGACAAGATGAAGAGACATTAATGGTGAAAGGACAGACACATAGGACATGGCGGACAATACTATACTCTAAGACAACATTAGAGGACAAAAAAGCATGATCAGAAAACAAGGACAAGGAGGGAGGAGGACAACAAAATAAAGGTCAGAAAAGATATAAAGGACAGTATAACATGGGGACAGGATGTACAATACTAGAGGACGACATCAGGGGACTGAAAGGACACCAAGACATCATGAGAAAATGATTGTAAGACAACAAGAGGAAAAGGACAAAAACAACAGGAAGAAAGAAGACCAGGATGGTAACACGAGAAGACATAATAAACGTCAAAGAGGACAGTATGAGAAGGAGAGGACAACAAACAAAAGAACAAGAAAGATGACATAAAGACAACTGAGGAAACTACAAACAACAAAAGATAAGTAGAAAAAGACGCAGTTTTGGACATCATGAGTAAAAATGTAGATGATATCGAAAGTAAAGGACATGATGGACAAGATGATGAGACATTAAGGCGAACAATGGAGGACCTTTCAGTCTCAAGTCTTCTTCAACACAGTCTGTTCATCAGTAAACTATGGTCCCATTTATAGTAAAATAGACGATAAAGCAGCGTATGCTTTAGGGCGGGGCTACCTGTGATTGACAGGTATATCAACGTGAAGCCTTTGTTTTCTTCTTAAATCTTAAACCCTTTCACAGTTTGTCTTTACACATCAATTTTGGTCGACAAAAACGTCTCCAGACTTCTGGGACACATTTCTCGACCAAAGAACCAAGATGGCGAAGGTCAAAGGCCCAAAGCGAGTCTTCTGTGGACTGTCTTTGATTTAGTTTTGAACTGTGGCGCCAAACCAAGGGGTACTTTCGCTCTATGCAAGGCCACTCCCCTTTTTTGGGTGAAAACCCTTGCTGTCATTTGACTGGCGCTAAATTCAGATTCTGAGGTTTTTGCCTATAGCATCCAACATGTATAATCCTGTGCCTTTTTTGTTCTACAAGGAGCCCAGCTATGATGATCAGACAGGCACACTATTAAACAATGTTATTGTTGATCGATAAACAACGTTAAGAGTAGAACCAGAAGAAGTGGTCATCGCAGACTCCGTGGAGGGCTTCCAGCTAGTTGTAATAGACATTTATCGGGGATTATTAATCTCCCACTGAGCGTGATACCTCTGGGTTTTGCTCAGTATTAATCCATGTATGTATGGTTTATTTAAATCGACAGAGGATCGATGTCTGGTTGGTTTAACAGTGGACGAGTGACAGGCAGCAGCCAACACTGAAACTGGGATGACTGAATTAGAACGTTTCTTTTACTGTCCTTTTTTAAGTGGAAGTAAAGAAAATCCTTATCCTGGATCATTTGTGTTGTTTAAGCTTTTAGACGTGATACAACTATATTTTTCAGCTTTGTGCTGATGCTCTGTTTTCAGCTGAAAGAGGGCAGAGATGTGATTTTGGCAGGAAGTGACGTAGCTCCGCTCTGATCTATGTCCAATTCTTATATAAAGTCAAAGCTGGACACCAGATGTTTTGTTTTATCATCACTTAAGCGGTTTGGTCAGCTTTCAGGTCTCCTTTGTTTAACTTGTTAAGAAAAGACAGAGTTAACCATTAAATGAATTATTGTTTTGGTATCTGTAGTGAAGCTCAGAAATTAATTTAATTTAAAAAAGCTTAAAGTGTCGGTGTGACTGGTCCTTTGTGTTTCAGCTACAGTGATGGGACAGTGTGTGTGTGTGTGTGTGTGTGTGTGTGCGCGTGTGGAGGTTGAGGGGGGGTCTTGATAATAGTATTTAATTTATCACTTAAAGTGGTGGGCGACCTCTGGGCGTCCCGGTCTCTCCATCTCCTCCTCAGCTGCTCCCTTTAATTGTCGGAGCCAGGAGAGTAAATGAAAATCAACTGGCCTCATAATGAATAGAGGCCATTACTCTGTAAAAACCACACACACAAATGCACACATACATGCACACACACATGCACACACACACACACACACACACACACACACACACACACACACACACACACCCACACACACACACACACACACACACACACACAAACACACACACACACGCACACGCCCGCACACACACACACACACACACACACACACACACACCCACACACAGCTCCACAAAGGCTGACTGAAGGTTTCCCTTTGTAGGTCCAAGAAAACAGAAAGAACAGGGGCGTTACTTAAAGCAGATCTCAATTATTGTACCTAATGTATTTAAGGTTGGTCCAATGGGAGTTCTCCATGTGATGTTGGATTATTGCATAAATTAATTTCAGTGGCAAACAAGTCAACAACAACTCAGAATCTCTTTATCCGTCCCACAGATGAGAAAAACTGACACGTTTTCTGGGTTTTAGGACTCATCAATGATTTACCAAATACAAAGGGTGTCAGCATAGATAAAAAATGGTTATTGATGAACACAATTAGTCAGAGTGTTCAATTAACAAATGACCACAGCGATGCCCAAACACAGATCCATTCCTAACTTGGTCAGAACATTTCCAGGTAACTCTCTGAGTCATAAAATAGTTATCGATAAAACAAAGCTCACTATCATGGACACTTTGTTGAGTTTTTAAATGTATTTTTACTGTTTTGGTGACAAAAGATACAAAATGGAGATATGAAAAGCTCATATTTACTGGATACGACTCAAACATCCAAAATCTACATTTAGGGAATAACCCTAATTTTTTCTGTTAGCGTCTGTAGATTACTCCTATATTCAACAAAAGGCAATACGTAATGCGTCATTTGCATATTTAAACATAACATGTCAAACAACTTGTAATATATAAAAATAATGTCTTACTGTCCGTAATGAACTGTGGAAGTTTGATGGTAATCTCTGTTAGTTACATTTTTTACCCTATTCACCTGTAGTTTCTTTCATTTTTGTATTGTATTGGAAATTTGGGCTATTTATGCCTCCCTAACATATGTTCTTTCCAACTAGTGTAAAGAAAACATCCACAATCCACATTAAGGAGCAAACCCTAACCCTAATTTGGTCTGTTAGTGTCTGTAGATTACTCCAAAATTCGCCAAAAGTAAATAATTAAGGCCTCATATTCATATTTAAACATATCATTTTGGAAAACTCATAGTGTAAAAAAGAATTGTGTTAATGTCCGTAACAAAGTGGGGAAGTTTCATGGTGATATCTGTTTTTTTACATTGTTTACCCTATTCACCTAAAGTGTTTTGTGTTTTGTTTTGGATTGGAAATGTGTGCTATTTTGCCTCCCTAACATATGTTCTTTCCAACTCGTGTGAAGAAAACATCCAAAATCCACATTAATGAGCTAACCCTAACCCTAATTTTGCCTGTTAGTGTCTCTAGATTACTCAAACAATTCACCAAAAGTCAATACATAAGGCCTCATTTGCATATTTAAACATAACATTTAGCAAAACTCTTAATGTAAATCAATATTGTGTCCGTAATTAAGTGGGGAAGATTCATGGTGATATCTGTTTTTTTACATTTTCTACACTATTCACCTGTCGTTTCTTTCATTGTTGTATTGTATTGGAAATTTGGGCTATTTATGCCTCCCTAACATATGTTCTTTCCAACTCATGTAAAGAAAATATCCAAAATCCAAATTAAGGAGCTAACCCTAACCCTAATTTGGTCTGTCATTGCCTGTAGATTACTCCAAAATGCACCAAAAGTCAATACATAAGGCCTCATATTCATATTTAAACATATCATTTCGTAAAACTCATAAGGTAAAAAAGAATTGTGGTAATGGCCGTAACAAAGTGGGGAAGTTTCATAGTGATATTTGTTAGTCACATTGTTTACCCTATTCACCCAAAGTGTTTTGTCTTTTGTTTTGGATTGGAAATTTGGGCTATTTATGCCTCCCTAACATATCTTCTTTCCAACTTGTGTGAAGAAAACATCCAAAATCCACATTAAGGAGCTAACCCTAACCCTAATTGTGTCTGTTGGTGTTTGTAGATTACTCCAAAATTCACCAAAAGTCAAAACATAAGGCTCATTTGCATATTTAAACATAACATTTAGCAAAACTCTTAATGTACAAAATTATTGTGTCTGTAATTAAGTGGGGAAGTTTCATGGTGATATCTGTTTTTTTACATTTTCTACCCTATTCACCTGTAGTTTCTTTCATTTTTGTATTGTATTGGAAATTTGGGCTATTTATGCCTCCCTATCATGTTCTTTCCAACTAATGTAAAGGAAATATCCAAAATCCACATTAAGGAGCTAACCCTAACCCTAATTTGGTCTGTCATTGCCTGTAGATTACTCCAAAATTCACCAAAAGTCAATACATAAGGCTCATTTGCATATTTAAACATAACATTTAGCAAAACTCTTAATGTACAAAATTATTGTGTCTGTAATTAAGTGTGGAAGTTTCATGGTGATATCTGTTTTTTTACATTTTCTACCCTATTCACCTGTAGTTTCTTTCATTTTTGTATTGTATTGGACATTTGGGCTATTTATGCCTCCCTATCATGTTCTTTCCAACTAGTGTAAAGAAAATATCCAAAATCCACATTAAGGAGCTAACCCTAACCCTAATTTGGTCTGTCATTGCCTGTAGATTACTCCAAAATTCACCAAAAGTCAATACATAAGGCCTCATATTCATATTTAAACATATCATTTCAGAAAACTCATAAGGTAAAAAAAATGGAGGTAATGGCCGTAACAAAGTGGGGAAGGTTCATAGTGAAATCTGTTAGTTACATTGTTTACCCTATTTACCTAAAGTGTTTTGTGTTTTGTTTTGGATTGGAAATGTGTGCTATTTATGCCTCCCTAACATATCTTCTTTTCAACTCGTGTGAAGAAAACATCCAAAGTCCTAACACTACCAGTCCTTTTCCCCTAATTGGGAGCATTTAGAAAACAACACAAAGCCGGGACCTTTATCAACCTGGCGGGGTCACCCTAGAGTGAGAGCGTCTGGTGATAATGGCCGAAACACTCGATGATCTCTGGGTCCACTACTGAGGATGTGTTCCAAACAAAAATCACAAAGGACTATTTTGTTCCCCAAACTCTTCTAGTTTGGAATACAAAAAAACAACTGACTATTTTTCACTAGGGCTATTTGGCCATTTGCTCCCCGCTCGTTATCCTTCTGCTCTTATGCAGAATAAAATTAGGCGAGAATAATATTCCACAATTTTTCAGCAATAAAGGGAGCACCTAATCTTTATCTCACCCCTAAACTTAACCACTCAGACTTAATGCCTAAACTTAAGTTGGTGTCCATCAAACAGTAGACCATCTTATCTTTAATTTAAGCTCTAACCCTAACCACTCTGGCTGCTTGTCTAATTCTAATATACATCTCTATAAAAAGCGTACTTCTTCTGTCTTTAGGCAGACGTCTTACCGATCATTGTGGCTAATTTGACCACTTACTACGAACAACGTACTCCTCCTGTTTTATGACAGACCACTTAGAAGGAGAGAATGGTATTCCTCCATTTCTCAACAATAAATATAGTATCTTATCTTTAGTCTTACCCTTAACTTAACCTCTTAGATTTAATACCTAACCCTACATTAGTTTCCATCAATCTGGCTACGAGTCTAATCTAATATAAATATCCATAAAAAGCGTATTCCTTCTGTCTTCAGACAGAGGTCTAACCGTTCATTGTGGCTATTTTGACCACTCAACACACAAAGCGTACTCCTCCGGTCTTATAGCGGACTATTAAGGAGGGGAGAATAATATTCCTCCATTTCTCTAAACTTAACCACTCAGACTTTATACCTAAACTTAATTGAATAGTTATCAATTAATAGACCATCTTATCCTTAATTTAACCTCTAAACCTAACCATTCTGGCTTCTTATCTAACCCTAATATACATATCCATAAAAAGCTATCTGACTTTCAATTCAAACAATTAAAATCCACTTATGGTACACTCTGAACTAAATATCAAATAATAAGACTATCTTTTATTTATAATCTAAACTCTCTTTTCACTCTGCTCTCTCCACTCCCTAGCCCCTTTCCCTTCCGCGCCCCTTTGGGGAACTCACGGAACGATTATGAGTTAGTCAGAGACTGCCATTTTGCAGGGGTAAGGTGTCCGCCGTAACCACAGCTAGCCCCCCTGTCTCTGTATTTCAAACTTATTGTACCTTATCCACTTTACACCTTTCATATTTATGACTCAGTCATGATGCTAAGCTAGAGCATGCGCCGACAATGCCTCTAGTGCGTGTGCCTTTCCTTGGATCTCTGTATAACTATGAAGTCGTTGGGCGATATGGGGAGATCTGGTGGCCATTACACAAACCTAACCCTAATTTTGTCTGTTAGTGTCTCTAGATTACTCAAACAATTCACCAAAAGTCAATACATAAGGCCTCATTTGCATATTTAAACATAACATTTAGCAAAACTCTTAATGTAAACAATTATTGTGTCCGTAATTAAGTGGGGAAGATTCATGGTGATATCTGTTTTTTTACATTTTCTACACTATTCACCTGTAGTTTCTTTCATTTTTGTATTGTATTGGAAATTTGGGCTATTTATGCCTCCCTAACATATGTTCTTTCCAACTCATGTAAAGAAAATATCCAAAATCCACATTAAGGAGCTAACCCTAACCCTAATTTGGTCTGTCATTGCCTGTAGATTACTCCAAAATTCACCAAAAGTCAATACATAAGGCCTCATATTCATATTTAAACATATCATTTCGGAAAACTCATAAAGTAAAAAAAAATTGTGGTAATGGCCGTAACAAAGTGGGGAAGTTTCATAGTGATATCTGTTAGTTACATTGTTTACCCTATTCACCTAAAGTGTTTTGTATTTTGTTTTGGATTGGACATTTGGGCTATCTATGCCTCCCTAACATATGTTCTTTCCAACTCGTGTGAAGAAAACATCCAAAATCCACATTAAGGAGCTAACACTAACCCTAATTTTGTCTGTTGGTGTCTGTAGATTTGCATATTTAAACATAACATTTCGGAAAACTCGCAATTAAAAAAAGATTGTGTCCGTAATTAAGTGGGGAAGTTTCATGGTGATATCTGTTTTTTTACATTTTCTACCCTATTCACCTGTAGTTTCATTCATTTTTGTATTGTATTGGACATTTGGGCTATTTATGCCTCCCTAACATATGTTCTTTCCAACTAGTGTAAAGAAAATATCCAAAATCCACATTAAGGAGCTAACCCTAACCCTAATTGTGTCTGTTGGTGTCTTTAGATTACTCCAAAATTCACCAAAAGTCAATACATAAGGCTCATTTGTATATTTAAACATAACATTTAGCAAAACTCTTAATGTACAAAATTATTGTGTCTGTAATTAAGTGGGGAAGTTTCATGGTGATATCTGTTTTTTTACATGTTCTACCCTATTCACCTGTAGTTTCTTTCATGTTTGTATTGTATTGGACATGTGGGCTATTTATGCCTCCCTAACATATGTTCTTTCCAACTAGTGTAAAGAAAATATCCAAAATCCACATTAAGGAGCTAACCCTAACCCTAATTTGGTCTGTCATTGCCTGTAGATTACTCCAAAATTCACCAAAAGTCAATACATAAGGCCTCATATTCATATTTAAACATATCATTTCGGAAAACTCATAAGGTAAAAAAAAATGGTGGTAATGGCCGTAACAAAGTGGGGAAGTTTCATAGTGATATCTGTTAGTTACATTGTTTACCCTATTCACCTGAAGTGTTTTGTTTTGGATTGGAAATTTGGGCTATTTATGCCTCCCTAACATATGTTCTTTCCAACTCGTGTGAAGAAAACATCCAAAATCCACATTAAGGAGCTAACACTAACCCTAATTTTGTCTGTTGGTGTCTGTAGATTTGCATATTTAAACATAACATTTCGGAAAACTCGCAATTAAAAAAAGATTGTGTCCGTAATTAAGTGGGGAAGTTTCATGGTGATATCTGTTAGTTAAATTGTTTACCCTATTAACCTGTAGTATCTTTCAATGTTGTTCATGCATAAATAATCGTTATTCAGTAGCAAAAGTACTTTTGATGGTTTGAGTATCATTTCAATGTAAATACTTTTGCACTTTTACCTCCATAACATTTTAAATGCAGGCCTTTTTTCTGCATTTCACTGTAATTGTACTACCTTTACTTCTTCCCGTGGACTCCGTTAGCGCATTAGCACGTTAGCTAGCGGCCTAGATGATCTATTCGGGCAGATTTGTGGACGGGCGTCTTCACAGGACAGTGTAATGAAAAGCCTCTGAAGAGTCTCTCCGTGCTAAAGGGTTCATTACGCCCCGTCATCAATCCTTCCTCTTTCTGAAGCATTGCATTCATCAGGAAAATTAAAAAAGTGTCATGTCTGCGGTGATTTGTATTCTTCCATCAAAAACACACACCGGCGAGCTGCTTCAATTTGCATATTCTCAGGGTGCAATAATAACTCATTGGGCCGGGATGGGCTGCACGGAGGAGAGATGAGGACACAGAGAGAGGAAGACTGATAAAACCTGGAGAAAAGACCCACAAAATAGGTTAAAAATGTGAATTATTAAAGAGTTTTACATTCCTGTCTTCATTTTATTGTGTATGCTTTCACAATCAACTCGTTTAGTTTGGAACAAATGTTGTGTGAAAGATGGCAATCAAGTGAACTGTGGTGCAGTAACATATCCTTAGATTCCCTATCATGAAACCTAGACGTCTCCTGGATACTTCAGCCGTCTTGTTGGGTTTATTATAGTTCAGATGGACTCTAGTTAAAGGCTGTGCACACTTTTCGAGTTTTAGGTTAATTAGCCTTAGTTTCTTGGAAGTCGTGCAATTCAAAATAGATATTTGACTACCTGTCTTTTGGGGATTTTCTAAGGCCTCATACAGATGTACACAGATATTTTTTTAACATATCGTTTCTATGCTTATTTGTCTTACATTAGAACACCAACTGCGTTTTAAATCACTGGAAACTGAGCTTTTTTAAAACTCTATTACCAGTTTTGGTGTTTAGACAGGAAGAAAATGAGTTTTTGGAGGGTATTCTCTTTGTTGTAAGTCGTCATAAGTGAAGCAGTGAAATCAGATGACCCAAACATTGAGATCTGCTTTTTAGCAAACTGATGTAGAAACATTTCTGTGCATATGTCTCTGGTACCACAGGCTGCTTATAACTGACTCATTATTAAGACCTTTCATTTATTTTTGATTTTGAATGCTGTGCGGGTTATATTCAGTTTTGGCAACAAAACCAGGCGGATCGTCTTCAGTCTCAACGCAATTAGAGACTGGATTTGTGACTGTAGTTCAAGGGTCTTCGAGATATTTCATTGACATCTCCATGACCCTTTTGTTAGGTTCGTTTAAAATATGATTCCATGTTCCTTCATGTTACACCTAAGGGAGTGAGCACGTGTTAAATGTCACCGCCCTTTCTGAAAAACAATATTTGTGTCCTCTATAGATGGCAATGGCCGTCAGTCAATCCACAACTTTGTTTCCGATTCAATATCTCAATACTGTTGGAGGGACTCCCATTTAATGTTGAATGTATTGACATGTGTGATCCCCAGAGTATGAATCCTGATCTTCTGACTATTGATGTACTGTAGCACCATTATGTGTTTCCTGAAGAAGTGGTTTATCAATGAGGCAATGTAAGCTCAGTCTGATGGTTTCTATTGACAATATCACCAGATGGATATTTGAATACCTTGTAGAACTCAGCTAGCGCCATCATGCTAATGGTTTACTCCTCTTTTCTGTTTTTATTGGTCACAAAAAGGGTTTATCAGTGAGGTCAGCTCATTGTGATTGTTTGCTCTGATTTACAAACCAGAATAGATTCAGGTCCTTAATAGTGTTTAAATGTAATCAGCTGTCTATAGGAAGCCAGAATAAGACGTTAAACCCCGCACTGATGGGATGTTTGTCTCTGATAATAAATCCCAGTGGTGCTGTAGGTGCCTGGAGGAGGTGGAGGTGGGGGGGGGGGTCTTGTGGTCACCCAGAGGCGGGGTTGGGGGTGATTATGTGGATGATATATGTATTGGAGAGGAGGTGCAGAGATGGAGGACACGGCTGACTGAGTCCATTTACATGACGGCTTTGTTAGAAAGTTCCCTGACAGATAATGATCCGCCCGACGACACCGGGGGATTCATATAAAAGATTAACAGGAACAATTTTTAAAATGATAAAAAAAAATGAGGACATACAGAATATATAAATGTGACATTTCAGCTCAGGGTGGAAGAGGAGGTTTTGAAGACAATGAGGTGCTAACAGGAAGTGAGCAGATCAAAGCTCCGCCTGGTTTCAGACGCCAGCGAGTCACATTGTGATCTGTGTTTTTTTTAAGTGGCAGCATGGTGATTCTCCTCCTTTGTTTAACTTCTGCAGATTCCTTCCTCTTGAGTCCCAGTTTGGCAACAATGGGAGCGCCTTGTTCCATAATCCATGAAGAAGGCTAGAGGGAAGACAAGATGGCCGCTGTGGTGATGCAAGGCCTTCAGAGGGAAGCTGTTCTTTAACTCTGTCTTTACAGCTACTCCGTGTCGACGCGGATTTATAATCAAAGGGAAACGTACAAAAGAAGCCGAACACTGAACTTTGGGGATTCTTTAGTTTCTGTTTAGACGCTATGGTGCGCAATGACTTTGGTTTAGTTGTTAAATCTGAGGTCAGAAAGCACTTGTTTCTGTTACAGATCTGGATATTCAATCAGCTGATCACTCGACTGAGAAATTGACTTGTTACTTTCAATTATCTTTAAATTAGTTCTTGACCCATTGATATACAAACACACATAGGTCTGGTGTTATTCTGGATTTGTTCTGTTACCAATCTTATGCACCTTTTTAAACCAACAAAGTGTCTCTCAAATGGTTGAAGATACTATGAAAGAGTTTTAAAAGGCGTTGAACTGGTTAATCTAAAAAAGAAGGCCTTGATTGGTATTCAAATGTCTAACATCTCTCCTTCTGCATTGTCAAATCATCTGAACATCAAGACGCTATCAGATACAAACAGACTGTAGACTCCTTTCAATATTAATATTGATCCTTTTTGCCTGTCAGTGTCAAAAACAAACTTTAAGTGTCATGCATCGATGCTGAAGGACTAAATTATACAAATTCTAACAATGGTAATCCCATTTGATACAAAAACATGGGAGAATAGGATCCAGGTTGACAAAGTCCGCCTTTGGGAAAACATAGATTAACACCAGATTCAAACACACCGAGCTGAAAACCAATGTTTTATTTGATCCTGTCTGGCGGGGATGTAGGCTGATTGTTGAATTATCTCTAAATCAGTGTCTCTGTACACATCTGAGTTTCAGAGGCCTCACTAGAGTTGAATCTACATGGAGTACATGCTCCAGCTTTCCTGTTGATGGTAACAAAGAGTTGCAGTCCACTTATTGGCTGCCGAGCTCTTGCTCAATACTGCACTACTTAAGACATTTGAAAAATACAGAAATGACCCTTTAGACCTTTTTGTTTTGCATGAGCTCTTCATATGTCTACGCATTGTTCCCCTTCAAAGATACAGACACATGTAACGCTAAACGTGTCCAATAACACAACGCTGAAAACCATTGTTGTGTTGATCTCTCCTGGTGGAAATTGAAAGGCTTCCATTGAAGGTTTGAAGGTTTAATGATGTCTCAATGAGCATCTCTGAGTATCTGAGGCCTCGTTAGTGTTGATAGTTGATATTGTCAGCGTAGTGCATGCTCCTCTGTGTTCCTCCTCTGTGGTTTTTGGATCGTGTTCTCTGTGTAATCTGAATCTTTCATTGGGGGAGCTAATCAACTCCTCGCCTACAAACAACATCAAATAGTGAAGTGGAGCGTCCGCCCCTGCAGTTCGTTTTGAACAGTCGCCGGCGGCACCAAATGTTTCTCTCACTTTCATTTTAATGATGCTCTTCCTCTAGCTTAAGTAAAGTCTTCCACCGTGGAGCCAGAGAGGGTTTGCGGCTGCTTTGAAATCTCATGTAAGTATATATTTAATTTAGCTGCGGGCATATTCGGAGAGTAATTGGCACAGCATCGTGTGCCCTTATAAAACTGCTGCACCTTCATTATGAGCAGACTGAAGGATTGGAGACGAAACTTTGTTTAAAAGACAGACGCTTAGTTTCCTGCAACCTGAAAGTTTCTTGACTTTCTCCCACTTCAGCAACAATGCACAGCGCGCGGCGGGAGCGACTATTCCCTCGGTAAACTTCCAGCGGATTGCTTTCCATCTAGAATGTAAATAAGTTGGTGTGAAATAAATAATGTGTACAAGTATACCTCGTGAATGCAGAAGGGAGATTTGCATACTCGCAGGCCGCATCCCGCCGAGGATTTGGCAGCTCGTAATCAAACTTTGCTCCCAAATGTGTTCAATAAAAGATTCCACAAAGGGTACATATGTTTGGCTGTTTGCCTCGTCTTTGTATGTTAACGGGGAGAAAAGCACACTTTACAAAGGTTTGTCGTTTTCCGGCAGCTCCGTGACATCTCTGGGACGCCGGATCCTGCTTCAGCGGCAGGGCAGAAACACATGAAGTATTTATGCTAATTGTTGCAAAACTTCCCACAAAAGACGACAGGAGGCGCGTGATGAGGAGCTGTCAGGGTGCCGCTGTCATAGCGACGAACTGAAACCCGCGGAGCAGCAGGAATCAAAGGCCTCGCGCACCAGAGGGTCGCAGCGCCTTTAAAAATATTTATAATGAAGCGCTGGCATCAGGAGCACGTCGCGGCGCATTAGCAGACACGGGCGTCACGGCGCTGATTCCCCACCGCCGGCTGAAGCCGCTCCTACCTGACTCCTCCATCAGTCATGAAAGTCAGGATGCAGGCCTGATGAACTTTGCATATTTCCCAAGAACAAGAGCAGCAGAAGAAGAGATGACGAGATGAAACATGTGCCACTCAGTAGGCGGGCATAAAGATTTAAGCGCCTGGCTTCATTTGCATTTGGAGCAGCGTCTTTGTTTCTGTGCTTTCTTCTAATAATGATTCAACACATTTCTTTCATGCGTCGTGTTCGGCAGGATATATTTGCAGTGTTATCAGCCTGTGTCGGTTTTCAGCTTTCTGTTGAAACACTTTTCTTTTGTAAGAGGCGTGTTAATCCGCGTTTAGCCGCAGGAGGAGGCTCCGTCCCCAGGCATGGCTTTGATGAGAGGCCCAGAAGAAGAGCCTCCTCCAGGGCGAGACCACAGAGAGACGCTTGATCTCCGCGCTTAATTAGCGGCGCGCTGCTTAATTGTTCATTTTACAGATCGGGGGAGTGTGCATGTGCTCATCATAATGCATGACTGGGAGCTCTGATTCCAGCTGAAAAGACACTAAATGGTTTAACTGGGAGCCTCCTGAAATCTGTTGCGTTGCATTATGCATGAGTGATGTGTTGTAGCGCTTTAATCTCTTTTGAAATCTCAGAGAAATGTCTTTGAAATCTATGTATTTGTCGAACAGCGGGCACATTCAAGTAGTTAAATAAAAGCTATACTCAGGAACTTTAATTAAGTTAAACATGAGGTACTTGTACTTCAGTTGTGCACTACATTTGTTTTACAGCATCAATTACCAGCTAGTCTTCAGATCTGTGTTAAGCTACCCAGCAGTACATCAAGTAATTCCAAGTAGACCTACTTTTACCAAGTGTAGCTCTGAAGAGGTGAACACATTAATGCATCAATCATTATTATACAATAATGTAATATATAGGATTCCTAAAATGGGCCATACTGCATGATCAGATGGGATAAAAGATATATATATAGACAGATAGATAGATAGACAGATAGATAGATAGATAGATACATAGATATATAGATGGATAGATAGATAGATGGATATATAGATAGATAGATACATAGATGGATAGATAGATAGATAGATAGATACATAGATAGATAGATACATAGATAGATAGATACATATATAGATACACAGATAGATGGATAGATAGATGGATAGATAGATACATATATAGATAGATAGATACATAGATAGATAGATAGATACTGTAGATAGATAGATAGATAGATAGATAGATAGATACATAGATAGATAGATGGATGCATTTTTTCACTTTGATTTTTTTCTGAAAATCGCAGATTTCAGACTTATTTCTTAAAATGTTGGCTTTTTTCTATAAAACGGTATTTTGAGATGTTTATGTTGTAATTTCTCCCAAAATGTTGCCTTTTTCAGACATTTCGAAGAATTCTGCCGTTTCCTTAAAATTCTGACTTTTTCCAAAAATTCTAAAATCTCAAAAAAAAATTACCCAAACATTTAGATTTTTTTCTCCAAATACAGATTTTTACAGAAAACCTACACATTCTGATGTTTTTGTCGAATTCAGTCTTTTTTACACAAAATGTTGATTTCTTATAAGTTTGTATTTTCAACTAAAAATAAGTCGGGTGTCTTCTGTGCTGTTTGTCCATTAAAATGCTTTTTGATTACATTTCTAACTCGAAGTGTACATTCTACTTTCAGAATCTACATCCAGTGGAAAACAAATTGAAGAAAAGGAATCAAAATGTACAGCAAAGTGTCAGAAATAGGTGTAGATCTTAAATAGAGAGTGAAGCTCATGTTAATTAAACAAAGTCTGATGGTGGCGTCAGGAAACAGAAAACAATCTGCATCTTCTGCTCATCTCCATTAAAACTGAACCTGAGGGGGGGGCACCCTGGGGTGAGGGTGATGGGGGGGGCACCCACCAGCTACCATCCCCTGCAGGGCATCTCCACAGGGGGGTTGCCAGATAACGCTCTATGCTTACAACATGAGTTATGATGAGTTATTACATGAAACAATCGACTATCTGTGGATCCTGAGGAGCTTCTTCTTGATTTATATTGGGGGGTTATTTAAGGATAAAAGCATCAAAATAACCTGCGGGGAAAGTTAGGAGTCAGGATTTCACACTAGGATAAAAATAATACAAATATACATTAAAATAACAGTTCAATTAGATACAAATACAAATATGAATAATTCTGAATATGTTTAAAATACTTTTTCTATGTTGAAAGTAGTTTATATTTTAGTAAGTGTCACTTAATATAAATTCAAATTACTACTGCATAATTTACCTTAATGCATATCAGAATCAGAACCAGAATCAGAATCAGAATCAGAATACCTTCATTCGTCCCACAGAGGGGAAACGTACATGTGTGACAGCAGAAAAGAGCCAAAGACAGCTTAATGTTTCCAAAGAAGGATGCATACAAAATATTAAAGATAAAAAAAACAATTAAAAAAATTACACAATTTACAAAATACACATCCACATATCCTACCATTTATTCCATTTCAAGTATGTAAATATTGCTTTTTTGCACATCTGATGAGATCATTAAAACAAATCCAGTACTCTGTAATGTTGGAAGACATACTCATATCTTTACTCAAGTGAAATTAGCAATACCACAGTATATAAATACCATATTACAGGTAGAAGTCCAAAAGGGCATCAACATATGCTAAAGTAAAAATACTCTTTATGTAAAATAATATAAACTAGCAATTATAAGTGATTTTAATGCAATATCTACAGAGAACCTGAAAAAACCCAGATATTATTGATGCTGATGGTCAAATTCAACTTGTGTGTTTTGTCACTTGTTTGGCAAAATGTGTGTTTTTTAGGGAAGGAGACAAATCCTAATTCATCATGATATGAATCTTTATTTTTAAATATCACGGTTAGTGTATTACTGAAATATCATTATATTCATTGTTGGTTTGAGACAAATTGAGGAGAAGTAGATGGAAAGATTATATGAAGGTATTTCTTAAGTATTGCAGAGAAGTATTTATCTCTGTGTTTCATATACTTTCATTGCTTCTTATTTTGCAGGGAAATAAGGGAGCTTTGTTCAATATTTTAGATCTTCAACATGTTGGCATTTTGGATTTTCTCAAACTGGAGAATACATGTGAATCTACTGCTGAGAGAAATACTAGATAACTCAAATTCACTCTTTAAAATCACTATATTTCCTAAAGACAGTACTGATAACTTTTATTGTGTTGCCTTTCCTTTCAGATTTCAACATTTTCCAATTTAAAATCAATAAATCCCGCCTCGCTTTCTGTAAAAACCTCGTCTCGTTGCGGGTCAATGCAGAAATCACATCATCAGATAATCTGCTTTCTTTGAATAGGTATTCTCTGTGACTTGTGGATTCAGAAACACTTGAGATTTTAAAGTGGATTAATGTTAAACTCATATCTGTCTCTTATTGTCGTTAACACACTACCTGGTTCACCTTCTCTGTCCTTCACGTGTTGTTTTTGCCGAGCGGCGGCTGTAATTATCTCGTCGATCTGCGGCTGCACGGCGCTCTGACGTCTGGTTCATGTTGGAGTGGCCGTCGTAGTGATTTCTGCAGGTGGGGGAGTGAGAGTGGAGTGAGAGGGGAGGGTTGATGGGATTGAAAAGGAAGGCCGGCGATGGGATTATGGGAGCGTGACAATTGAGGATTAGCTGAGCTTTAAACAAATAGCACTCGTGCAGGTCAGCAGATCGACACTAGAGAGGAGAGCGACTGCTGACTTCATTAACACGCCGCCGTCTGTCTGAGAACACAAACACAGGACGGTAGATCCACACGTTCGACATCTATCATCTAAGTAGCTTTATAATGTAGCTGCAGGGAGGTCGTATGTCTGTGTTGGTACATGAAGGCAGCATCTCCTGGTCCAATGGGATTCCTCCATGTGATTTTGGATTATGTCAGAAAATAATCTCTGTTTCAAACAAACGTTTATTTCAGCAGGATAATCTCCACATATTAACACCACTTTATTATTTCTGAAGTGAAAAGCTAACGTTAGCCTATAATGGAACTACAGCACGGTCACATGACTTCACGTCACCACCGCTAAACTAAAGGAGGCTAATGTTGAGCTATAAACGAACTACAGCACGGTCACATGACTTCACGTCACCACCGCTAAGCTAAAGGTGGCTAATGTTGGGCTATAAAGGAGCTACAGCAGGGTCACATGACTTCACGTCACCACTGCTAAGCTAAAGGTGGCTAATGTTGGGCTATAAAGGAACTACAGCACGGTCACATGACTTCACGTTACCACCGCTAAGCTAAAGGTGGCTAATGTTGGGCTATAAAGGAACTACAGCAAAGTCACATGACTTCACGTCACCACCGCTAAGCTAAAGGAGGCTAATGTTGAGCATGATGACGTTTAGTCGTCTCATGTAGACACTTGTTAGCATCCTCCATTTTTAGATTCACCAGTGGGAGATTTATTTATGTTTAAACTCTGATTCTCTAAAAAAAAAAAATCAAATTTCACAGATTGCATTTCCTCCAAGAAATGATGTCTTCCAAAGTCATTTTCTATCCTCCAACTGCACATCTGTGTAATTTCATACTTGGAAGGTCTTGACCTTTTAAGCCCGAGAGACCCCGGTTCCGGGGGCCTCCTGCAATATCTTGCAGAAAACAGGGTCTGAGGGCATGTTCATTATATGAATGTTTTATATCCATGTAACAGAAAGAAAGTCATCTAACTGATAATTATTATTATTATTTTTTTTAAAACCCACAATGCTAACGCTGAGCCTCTGAATTAGCAACGAGCGAAAAATGCTAACAGATAACTGCACCGAAATTCACTCACAAAACCTTATTATTTATTTTTGCTGCACATCTCAACCAATCGTTTCACATCGTGAGGGGACACAGAATCGATGGGTACCCTCATTATCACTCAATCATACGAACTCTCGGAGATAATAACAAGAACACACATCAAAACATATGGAGCTAGTTAGCTAAAAACGGCAAAATGGCTAACCTGTGTGGTAGTCTGGTCAAAAGTGGTCTTCAATGGCATTAAAACGATAAAAACTATGCTGAAGTTAATCCATAGGTTAATCCAATGTGTCCCTTTGAATGATTTATGATAATCCATGAGCAATAAACCTGCTTTTCGGTTTTGAGATGTCAGACATAGAGACAGCTTCACTCTGGAGCAAAACTGGGTGCGCGAAGATGCCATCTTTTTTTTAACATGAGTATGTGGGGAGATTACCTTTCGATTCCATTGGCTCTAACGGTCAGAAAGAGATGTCACATGTCAAAATCGAGCAAGGGGGGCCAGAGATATGGAAAATCCACCCAAATTACCCCAGAAGAGGTTTTTTTTCTAAATCTGTCTAAAAAGGTCAAATGTCACTTGTTTTGCATCAATCTTGATACAGGGTACTTATTATATGTTGTACTTTGGATTCCTAAAGCTTTTAGTCTACCTTACCATCATCCAAGGGTAGTTTTCACTATAAGTACAAAATATGTTTTGGACGGACACTATAATGTACAGTTTTTTGTTCAATCTGGATTACATTTATTTAAAATAAAAAACATCTATATTGATTCTCACTTTTCTACATCCAACTGACAGGTTTATCATTAGTTTGAGAACAAATATTATTAATTTAACCCTTTTAGAAGGGAAGATATGGTCATTTGTTCTGGGAATGTCATTTTCGAGCCTGAGACCTGAACAACAGGCTCAGGGCTAAACTTTAAGACTCGTAAAACACTAAAAACACAGATTAGAATCAAACATATATTTGTTTGGCTGTTTGAGATATTCCATTTGGACCTGCGGCGTAATATTGTTATTGTAGCAATTTGAATAAATTCATAATGAAAGTAAACACATTTAGTTGTTGGGTTTAAAGGACTTGTTGAAAAAAGGACTACAAGATGATTTAAAGTTAATAATAATGTCAACAAAGTCACTTTATAATAATAAACAATATTGATCATTGCAACTTTATTTATTTTTTAAATCTACTCTTTTCCTCCTCTCTGTCAGAATCAATAAAAGCTGTTTTTGTTTTTTTCAGAAATGCAAATGAGCGACTCTTGCTGGAGGTGAAATCAGCATCTTTGATTAAAAAATTAGCAGCAAACAAACAACACAAAGCATACGACGATTAAAGGAAAAACATCCCGCAGGCGGAGCAGGAATCTTTTTATCTGGATTTAATTATCAAACATAATTTACACATCTCAAATGTGAGTCTCTGTGAGTCTGCTGGCGGGTAATTCATAACCAATGTCCTCACTTCAAATCCGGACTCTGATCGCTCCTCTGGAGAAAACTCTATTACGGAAAACATCGATTAATTTCATCATTGTTTTTTTACTTTCTACATGTTCAGGACATCATTGATCATCTCCCAAACAAAGACCTTCAGGTGTTATTATGGGCGATTTACGTCACATTTTTACACTCAATACACCTGAGAATATTCAAAAATAAATTGAGATGTAAAACATAACAATGCGGTTTATTGCAGCTATTCTTCCATCTTAGATGAAAATACTTTGATATGTGTCTAACATAATATTGAATGTGGTTTAGTAAAGTATTTAAAAATACCCCACATTGTACAAGTACAGAACAATCAGACCTTGTTCAACAAAGATCATCAGACAATTGTTTTGTCTTTGAGGTACAGCCGCAGCAGAGAGTCTGAGTTTGAAGAAAACACTAACATTTTATTTAGTGTTGTTTAATCAATCAATATTTACTGGTCTTGAATTTCCTCACTGGATTACAAAATGCTCGAATCTTATTGTACAGGGACATTATGCAGATTTAATCACCTGAAGATGAAAATATAGATTCAGCGATATGTACCATTTTAATAAAATAGACTGTTAGTGCTATTGACCGAAGCTCCGCAGCTGTAGCTAGGCGCTGCTAATGAAAACTTTTTACATTTTGACTTTTTTCTCCCAAAATGTTGACCTTGCTCCTTAATATTACTAAATATCACGTTAAAAATAATCTCTGAGATGTTTGACGGTCAGTGGGATGATTATGACGTTCTTCCTCCATAGAATTATAACTTCTTTCAGTAGAATGTTCTAATTTAATTGACCCTACTTCCATGAAAATATAGTTGTTTGTCTAAATATTTAAAATAATTGTCAGATTGTTACGTCTTTATCTCAAACTCATTAAAACACACTTTATCACTAACAATATGTAGAAATTATTTTTTATGGCAGTACTTTCTGATTTATGGAGAGATACAGAGCGATATCCAAATCTGTAAAACCCTTGGACTCTAATTTCCACATCTCACTCTCAGTGTTTAGTTTTGGGGAAATGCCGTTACATTTTTTATAAATGAAGCCACTGTGAGTACAACTGCTCAGACACACTGAAGACTTGGATTCAGCCCAAAACACTTGAAAATAGATTCACCTGAAGTCCAATTAAAACTGCCTTCGCTTCATCATTTACATTTAATGAAAACATATAGTGACAGAAAAACAAATTGTTGATAGCAGTACATGATTTATATCTAATAATAACTGTAAGTGTAGATTTATCTGTCAAAGCTACTTCTGCTTTCAACTCAAGGGATGGCTTCACACACCTATCTATAAGAAACCTCTTTAAATCAACTGTTAGACAACATCTTCAGAGGATTTGCTTTCACTCTTCTTAAGCACAAGTGCTGTAAACATCTCAGTGTCATGTATTTAAAATGTGAACACACTCCTGCAGTAAACTCTCAATGTAACCAGGTGCTGTTGTTCATTTATAGAGAGCATGTGCAGAGCGTCTACTGACACTCTGTTTTTATCTGTATGTCTCTGCTGACCTCTGGTGGTAAAACATATGCACGCACATGCACGCACACACACACACACACACACACACACACATGCACACGCACGGGTAACTTTCACTCTCTGTCAGAGTTTAATTGAAGTATTCAGACACTGTTCTGACAGTTGACTATATATTTGCATTTTAATTACAATCTGCTGTTAGTTATAATTGAAATTGTTCAACACTGCATGCAAATCCTTCTCAAAAGCTTCTCTTTTGTCTGATAGAAACTGTTAAGATTCTGCAGAGGGAAACAGAAGTTGTGGAACAGATCCAGATCTCTGGTCCTGGTGTTTAAACAACAAACTACTTGGTTAGGTTTTATAAATAATTCATGATTTTGGCTTGAAATAAGTACGTCTGATACGTCATTGCAGTTATTTAAAGAATCCCTATTGTGCTTTTTGGGCTGTTCCCTCTCCTGTAGTGTCTTCTTTAGGTTTTAGTACTTCACCTCGTACAAACTGTCTGCTGGGTCCATTCATGGTTAGATCCGTCTGTCAGGGTAGAGCGAAGCAGGCAGGACCCAAATGCAGATTTCACAGGAAACACCTTTATTAAAAGGCAACAAGAAAAATACAAGCTCTTCCCAGTGAACATAGTCAACGACAAACAAGGATCTAACAAAGACAGACAGAAAAACCAGAACTAAAATACACAGGACTAAACAAGGAAACAAGAGACAGGTGAGGAGGGAGGAGAAAACACAGGGGCACCAGGTGAACACAATCAGGAAAACAGTAGGAGGGAACACACAGACAGGAAACCAAAGACAGATCTAAACAAGACAAAACACAACACAGACAGATCGTGACAGTCTCACACCCATTGATTCTGTGTCCCCTCACGATGTGAAACGATGGGTTGGAAGTGCAGCAAAGATAAATAATAAGGTTTTGTGAGTGAATTTCGGTGCAGTCATCTGTTAGCATGTTTCGCTCGTTGCTAATTCAGAGGCTCAGCGTTAGCATTGTGGGGTTTTTAAAACATTTTTTTTTTTAAATGATCAGTTAGATGAGTTTCTTCCTGTTACATGGATATAAAACATTCACAGTTTGTTTTATCTATTTGCCTGTACAGCACTTTGGTCTGGAGGTTTAAAGTGCTTTATAAATAAAGTTGTATTGTATTGTATTGTATTAAATGAACATGCCCTCAAACACTGTTTCCTGCACGATGTCGCGGGAGGGTCCCGGTAACGGTCTCTCGGGCTTAACAGGTTAAACAACTCTCCTGTTATCTCCATCAGAACAACCTTCTGGATCCGCACCAGTCTGGTTTCAAGGCAGGTCACTCCACAGAAACTGCCCTCCTTGCTGTCACTGAGGAACTGCACACTGCTAAAGCAGCCTCCTTCTCCTCTGTCATCATCCTGTTGGACCTGTCTTCTGCATTCGACACGGTGAACCATCAGATCCTCCTTCACACTCTCCAAGAACTTGGAGTTTCAGGCTCTGCACTTTCCCTCCTCACCTCATACCTCAAAGACCGCACCTACAGGGTAACTTGGAGAGGGACCAAGTCCGTCCCTTGTCAATTAACTACAGGGGTCCCTCAGGGCTCTCTTCTTGGTCCCCTCCTCTTCTCCCTGTACACAAACTCGCTCGGATCTGTCATTAGCCCGCATGGTTTTTCATACCACTGCTACGCTGACGACACCCAATCAGCAAAAACACGTGGGTTTGCTATCCTGGCTCCAAAATGGTGGAATGAGCTCCCCATTGAAATCAGGACAGCAGAAAGCTTACACGCATTCCGGCGCAGACTGAAAACTCATCTCTTTCGACTCCACTTCGAGCGATATAATTACTAACAAATAATTGCTAACAAAGCACTTACATACTAAAAAAGACTGGCTTATCGAAAGCCAGTTGAGTAGCACTTGAAATGTTTGGCTCTTTGAAACCTGATGTACTTTATGATTCTGTTTTCTTCAAGGTTGTATCTTCTTGGTCGAATGTACTTATTGTATGTCACTTTGGATAAAAGCGTCAGCTAAATGCAATGTAATGTAATGTAATAATGTAAAGAATCCCTATTTGACTTTTTCTGGTATTCCCTCTCCTGTAGTGTGTTCTATATGTTTTGATGCATGTACCGTACTTTTCGGACTATAAAGCGCACCTGCATATGAGCCGCAGCAGCTAAATTGTCCGTCTGTCTTGCTCTCGTTCTGTCTCTCGGTTCCACTTTTACTTTGGGGCGCTACCTGTCTCACTCTTTTCCGGCCTCCAGCTTTTCCTGCTGGAGCCCGCCGCTTAAAGGTGGCGGGCGCATACCGGTCACAGAGCCCATAGAGTTAAAGGTGGTTAATTTTACCTGTAAAATCCATAGATTTAGGAGGTTCCCTAGTGGCCGTTAGCTGTACAAAAAAAATGGGGGAAAAAGCCGCGGCTTATAGTCCGAAAAGTACGGTAAATGGTCTGCAAAAGGATAACATCCCTGTGTTCCCTCCAGAGAGAGTTTCTCTCACACACACTAACCACTAATATGGGCCTGAACATCAGCAGGGCCACATTAAAAGAGATTTATCCATACACTCTTTCACTGATTGATTGATTGTAATATGACAAAAACAAATGTTATCAGGAAAAATAATAATATCGGAATCACTGCGTCATGCCAAAATGTTGTATAGGACGCAAAATGTATTTGTTATAATCAAGACATTCGGTCTAGTAATGCCCAGATTGCATCTGAATTTTTTTTTTCTCTTACAATCCAAATTATGTGTGTGGTGGAAATTGACAAACTAAAAAATAATAATAAAATGGTGAGGAAACCTTTCCGATATACCAGACTTCAGTGGCGAGCCCTGACTTTTATACCTAGGCCCTCTGACCCCCCCCCTTCCCTCGAGAAAAAAAAGAAGAGTTATTACGTCACAGCGTATACTTCAGCGGAATATCAAAACAGCGGCCCGGGGTGCAAAACGCATCAATGACAGCGACCCTCTACCACACAAAACAACACCATTTATATAAACACCTATCATGACAGGGCACCCACAGCCAAGTAACAATTACAAATGAATTAAGTCGGCACGGCGGCCCGCATTGAAAATGACTTAGGCCTATCTTTGATGATAAATCACTGAAACACAAAGTCCATCCTCCTGTCCTTTTGGATGAAGCACTTGCGGGTCATGCAGCTGATCCTTTGCCACTCCAGTTTATCATTGTAACTCAATCTTGAAAATGACTCAGTTAATAATTTCGCAACGATGTCATCACTATCACTGAAGTGAGCCATCATGAACGAACGTATGCTAATTATAAATCTATCGATCATACATCTAGCGATCATAAATCTATCGATTAGATTTATGATTCGAAAATAATAAAAGTAGGATAGACATGTGGATATTATCCGGCTGAACAAAACGTGCATTATATCTAACAGGCTCGTTTTCCACAGACCTTATTTCAAGCTATTTTCCAAAATCCTATAGAGAAATCCCGTTGCTTTCTGTCGAGGGAATCCGAGCGCAGCTTACTTCCGGTTTTAGGACGTGTCACTGCACCTCTTGCATAGACCTCACAGCGGGCGGAACTTGTCATACAGTCCGCGAAAATAAGCCCGCCCATTTAGAGGGAAGATATTATTGGTCAATTGTACTGTCATTTGACATTACTCTCGTTGAGTTACTATATCTGGCCCACTGTGAATGTAGAGAGGGACCAACAAGCCCTCCCGTCTTCACATAACTCACAGAGACGGCATTTAACCCTTCACATTCCAACAGAAACTGAACAGGCAGATTCGAAGGATTTATTTCTTTGGAAATATTATTTTAAATACAATTAAATCAAGTTATTCCCTCAACAAAACATTTTATTTTAAAAAAACTTTTTTTTTTATGTTTTCAAATATTATTTTTTAGAATATCTTAGGCCCTCACAGAGGGCCTAGAGGGCCCTGACGGCTCGCCACTGCCAGACTTATATATGAACACTCATTTTCTTCCTTAACAGTAGACAGTGGATATTGTATGTTACCATACATCAAGCAACGGGTTTTAACAGTCACTTATCAATATATCATTGAAAATGTACTTAATCTATTTGTTAATAATTAGGGTAGTAGGGTATATATGTATAGATGTTTAGAAACATAATCAATATTTCAGCATCCCACCAGATGTTAAATGAAGAAGGACAGAACCGGTCCGCTGGATCCCAGTGAGACGGTCAGAACCTCTGCAGAAAGGTCCTCTCCTCTCATGAAGATGTTCTTGAGGTCGAGGCTGAAGGAGATCAGTCCCTGTCCTCCTTTGGTTCCTGACGGTCTTTCAAGGATCCTGTTTGTGACGCCAAATTGTGGTGTAAATGTACCGAGACAAACTAACAAATAATAATAAAATGGTGAGGAAACCTTTCCGTTATACTGAAATGAAGATTCTTGGAATAAGACGGTGTTTTAGGGAGTTTATTCTTTAAGAAGGTAAATCGTTACAGAGTCAAGCAGTCTGCAGCAAAGAACAACATTCAGGAGGTCTGCAGAGGGTCGGATATTCACATTTTCACACCAAAATAGTAGAGGAGGGGCTAAGATAGATAAAAAGATAAACACGCCATATATAGGATTATTTTAAACCTGCTAGCAAATGGAGAAACATCATGTCTACACTCCACAAAAGGTCAAGACCACTAACCTTAGAGCGAACACATGGTGAACTTTGAACGCTCCCTCAGGGTGATAACATAACACTCCACTCTTCTGATCATATTACATATTGATCAGACATATTTTTCCATGACATGTTTAAATGTTCTCCTTTTATCTTTATATATCTATAAATGGGTGGAAAAACAACTACTAGTATTCATGAGATCATTGACACATTTTGTCTTCAAACCTTTATTGAACTTAATTATGAATACATCGATTATAAGCAGCTATTAGATGCTGCTCCAAACAAAGCGTTATTAAGGTGAATATAAGTCACATTGGTTTGAACACAACTAGCTCAACGCCAAGGAGATCATTTCACCTTTTTAGGAAGAGATCTACCATTTCTGCCAGCAAAGGAAAGGCAAGTTTAACTTTCCATCACATTCAACAACAAGGCAATTCAAAGTACTTTATACACATATTAAAATATGCAATTACTGGGAGATTGTTTCAGACGGTTAGGTTGACCTATGATCGGTCGCCCAACAGTGAGGAGGCAGAGGCAGAACATCCAGACAACTGTCAGCGTGGGCATTTATTTACACCATTCACTATATTTACCACTATCTACAAGGGAATGGCAAACAGCCAGGCCTGCTGAACTCTGCCATTCTGGACAATTCAACTCTGCAACACCACCGACTGTAACCAACCTGCACCAACCCAACGATGGCACTAAGAGCTTTTAGAGCCCCACTATTTAGGAGGTACCATTGATAGGGTGCTACAGTCAGACATGTGCTTACAGTTAAGATGAAGACAAGTTCAACAATAACAAACATTAAATAATCTATATATAATGCATGTATGAAAGGAAAACTAGCATCTCCCATCAAACATAAATGTATCAGATATCCACCACCCAATTTATAACGTTAACAAACTTCATTTTGTACAAGAAACATATGTTTTCAATCTTACTTTGAGGGATGAAAGATTGCTCTGATCGGTAGCTACGATTATTTATTCACAAGCGGCGGGACCGATCCAGCATCAAATATGAATGCACGTTGACCAGCTGTCATACCATTCAACAAAGGTTTTTAAACGTAATGTCTCTGATGTCCTTAGTGTATAACTGCCTATATTTTCCTGTGACCCAGGAATCCAATGTTCACATGTGGTGCAAATAATGTTCTTCACCAATGAGGAAGCATATAAAGCGTAATGGAGTCTGAGATCTCTGTCCCCCGAGATCCTCTCCGTTACAGAGACATATGGAGCAGAATAACTAAATGCCACTCCTCAATTACGCACAATAATTGAGCCAAATGTTAATCAAGGTGAAGCCTTCTGTATCTACAACATTCAGACCACAGGAGAGGAAGTGGTCTCCACCTACAGAGGACACAGAGACACTGAGGAGTCATATGACAAGAGCCGAAACCCAGCATACAGAGGTTCAGTGAATGTGGTTCTGAAGGTGTGGA
The DNA here is from genome assembly GCA_023974075.1 of Chaenocephalus aceratus. Classification (NCBI taxonomy): domain Eukaryota; kingdom Metazoa; phylum Chordata; class Actinopteri; order Perciformes; family Channichthyidae; genus Chaenocephalus; species Chaenocephalus aceratus. Next base: position 120,038 of record JAMFTG010000354.1, on the reverse strand, counting down.
GGTGGGTCAGTGTGTCAGAGGAGACTCTGTAGAAGGAGAGAGAGCCAGCAGGACGATCCAGATACACTGCTACTCTACCAGAGGAGGAGGAGGAGGAGGAGGAGGAGGGGATGTGTGTTACTGTCTCATTGTGCCACACAGAGTAACCTTTATCAGAGCAGCTCAGACTCCAGGACTGATCATTCCATCCAAACTGAGACTCTTCACTGTCTCCTCTCCTCCTGATTCCTCTGTAAGTCACTGATATATGAACCTCTCCTTTCCACTCGACCTCCCAGTAACAGCGATCAGTCAGAGCTTCTCTACACATCAGCTGAGGATAGGAGTCAAACCTCTCTGGATGATCAGGATATGGCTGCTTCTCTCTCACACATGTCACCTCCCTGTTGTTGTCAGACAGTTTGAGTCTTATGTGTGCTGTGTTTGGGTCCAGTGTGAGTTCACAGGAATCTGAAGGAGAGTAAAATAACCAGCATTGGTTTATCATCAGATTCATACCAAGGCTTTATGTATTTTGTACAGTGATGTTGTTTACTTCTTTGTCATCATAAGTCAACATAAATCCACACTTACACTTCCTCAGACCTGGTTTTAACCACTTCTCTCCACCATGGTCCACTCTGGAGAAAGAAACAGTCAGGATGATTTTCTAATGCATTATAAAATCTTATAGGTGTAAGAACAGGTGTTCTTATGTTTTGAACAGAGATTCAGATATTTCCCCAAACAACAGAGGTTTGATCCGGTGTCTTCCCTTCTTTTTTACTTTAGGCTACATGAGAAATTATACTTGTTTTACTTGGTCGTGTGTCTTAGGGTTAGAGTGTATATATCTAATGATGCATCCCATGAAGCATTGCATGAAGTCTGTTGACGAATCAGAGGCTGTTGTTGCGGCAAAACAGGAATAAACCGTTTGATCCTACTGGTGGTTCTACAATGAAAATCAAAATGATTAATGTCCGAAAACAGGATTTTCATTTCAATATATTTAGTAGTTGTTAAGATTTAATAGTCAGGACCTAAGTAGAGAACCAACACATCCCTTATAAATAATGAAAATGATTTTACTTCCTTGATTTTAATGGTACTTATACACGTTTCCATTCAATAAGATGTTAAGGGATCAGTGTGTTTCCTTACTCAGGCTTTAAAACTTCTCTCAACAGAATTAAGAGAAACAAAAAGTTCTTCATGCTGACGGTCCGTCCATACCTGAGAGTCTCCAGTCTGCACTTTGGATCCTCCTGTAGAACAGACAGCAGCTTCTCTCCTGAGTCTCCTGGATGATTGTAGCTCAGGTCCAGCTCTCTCAGATGGGAGGGCTTGGAGATCAGAGCCGAAGCCAGAGAAGCACAGCCTTTGTTTGTGACCAGACAACCTGACAGACTGAACACACACACACACACACACACACACACACACACACACACACACACACACACACACACACAGTGTTATTCAAGTATTTTAAGTCAAAATAAGCTCTTTAGTGAGTCAATGAAATTCATTTAATTAAATGACATAAAGCCAATAAAAGCTTACGGGGCAAACGTTAAAAATAATTTTGAATACTGACCTAATAGTCTCTAGTTCACAGAGTGGACTCTCCAGTTCAGCACACAGCTTCTTCACTCCTGAATCCTGCAGGTCGTTGTTACTCAGGTCCAGATCTCTCAGACTAGAGGACTGGGAGCTGAGGACTGAGGACAGAGCTTCACAGCTTCTCTCTGACAGGTTACAGCCACTCAGCCTGAAGGATGTTTTAAAAAGATAAACAAATAAAGTAATATTTCTCCTCCATGACACATAAACACATTTGATGATGTTTCTATTCCATTCATCCTTCCACCTACATGGCTTTCCTGGAGGCTTTGACCACTGGCAGCAGCCTCAGAAGAGCCTCCTCTGAAGCAGAGTATTTCTGCAGGTCAAACACGTCCAGATCTTCTTCTGATGACAGTAAGATGAAGACCAGAGCTGACCACTGAGCAGGAGACAGATCATCTGTGGAGAGACTTCCTGAACTCAGGGACAGTTGGATCTGCTCCACTAGAGAACGATCATTCAGTTCATTCAGACAGTGGAACAGGTTGATGCTTCTCTCTGAAGACAGATCCTGACTGATCCTGTCCTTGATGTACTGGACTGTAAGTTGATTGGTGTCTGGACGACCTTGTGTTTGTGTCAAAAGGCCTTGTAGGAGAGTCTGATTGGTCTGCAGTGAAAGACCCAGCAAGAAGCGGAGGAACAAGTCCAGGTGTCCGTTTGGACTCTGTAAGGCCTTGTCCACAGCACTCTGGTAGAGATGTGTTAGTTCAGATTCATCTTCAGACTTCTTGGAGGTTGTTGGTTCTTCTGCCAGCAGGTTGACTCCAGAGGTGATGAAGGTCAGATGGACATGAAGAGCAGCCAGAAACTCCTGAACGCTCAGATGGACGAAGCAGAACACCTGGTCCTGGTACAGTCCTCTCTCCTCTCTAAAGACCTGTGTGAACACTCCTGAGTACACTGAGGCTGCTCTGATATCAATGCCACACTCTGTCAGGTCGGACTCGTAGAAGATCAGGTTGCCTTTCTGCAGCTGCTCAAAAGCCAGTTTCCCCAGAGACTCCATCATCTTCCTGCTCTCTGGACTCCAGTGTGGATCTGTCTCAGCTCCTCCATCATACTTGATGTTCTTCACTTTGGACTGAACCACCAGGAAGTGGATGTACATCTCAGTCAGGGTCTTGGGCAGCTCTCCTCCCTCTCTGGTGTTCAACACCTTCTCCAGAACTGAAGCAGAGATCCAGCAGAAGACTGGGATGTGGCACATGATGTGGAGGCTTCGTGAGGTCTTGATGTGGGAGATGATGGTGCCGGCCTGCTCCTGATCTCTGAATCTCTTCCTGAAGTACTCCTCCTTCTGTGGGTCAGTGAACCCTCGGACCTCTGTCACCATGTCCACACACTCAGGAGGGATCTGATTGGCTGCTGCAGGTCGTGTGGTTATCCAGAGGCGAGCAGAGGGAAGCAGCTTCCCCCTGATGAGGTTTGTCAGCAGCCGATCCACTGAGGTGGACTCTGTGATGTCAGTCAGGATCTCAGTGTTGAGGAAGTCCAGAGGAAGTCGACACTCATCCAGACCGTCAAAGATGAACACGACCGGGAACTCATCGAACCTGCAGATTCCTGCGTCTCTGGTTTCAGAGAAGAAGTGATGAACGAGTTCCACCAAGCTGTACTTGTTCTCTCTCACCACGTTCAGCTCTCTGAAGGTGAATGGAAATATGAACTGGATGTCCTGGTTGGCTTTGCCTTCAGCCCAGTCCAGAGTGAACTTCTGTGTTAAGACTGTCTTCCCAATGCCAGCCACTCCCTTTGTCAGCACTGCTCTGATTGGTGCATCTCTTCCAGGTGAGGCTTTGAAGAGGTCTTCTCGTCTGATGGGTGTTTCTGGTCTGTCTGGTTTCCTGGATGCTGTTTCAATCTGTCTGACCTCATGTTCAGCATTGACCTCTGCAGACCCCCCCTCTGTGATGTAGAGCTCTGTGTAGATCTGGTTCAGAAGGGTTGGGTTTCCTGCTTTAGCAATGCCCTCAAACACACACTGGAACCTCTCCTTCAGGGTGGATTTGAGATTACGTCCACAGACTGCAGCAGCAGTTCCTGAATGGACAAACAAGAAATTAAATTCAAAAGTAAGTAGGATGCTACAGTAAGTAACTTTCTTCAGCACATAAAGTGACTGCCTACGGAGTATCATAAATATCTCCTATCATGATATTTGTAGGCATTTATTATAAATATAACCGTGCGGGTAAATCGCGCACCGTTAAATAAAAAAAGTAACAAAAAGAAAGAAAAGTAAAAAAGTAATGTTTTTTTGAATAACGTTTTTAGATGTAAGCCTATCATCCACCAACCCGTTAGCAGGTGCCACTTGATTGACGTATCTTTGAGACATTCCCTGTCGCTCCCGAAAATAATAGACTGACTTCAAGTGATGCTGCATCTTTTTGAACTCACTGCACTTATGGTAGATAACAACTACAACAAAATGAACATATTTTACCCTGATTTAATTGTAATACACTTTTCACAATGATGCCGGTTGCCAGTAACTACATTCTGATACTGGTTCGTAAAAACCATGAGTTAATGCTTTGACAAGTCTGCAGACAGACTGCAGGCGAAAACACTTTTAAAATGCGTGTTTTCTGAATGGAGATCAGATCGATCAGGATAAACTAACCTGTATCTGCTCCGTCCAAACTCACAACAACGTCATACAGACACAGATAAACCAGCGACTGTATTCTCCATGACACAGACAGTCTGTGGTTTGTACTTGTTTAACTTCTGTCTAGTTTCTGAACAGATATGAGGAGCTGTGAGCTCTGAGGGCTAACAGCTAACGGCTGATGTTTTAGCTTTCTGATTCAACGTCAGTGATGGCAGGCTGAGATCCACACCGCTGATTGGCTACCGAGCGAACGTGTCTTCCTCATTGCTTCCGGTGTGAACGGTCTATGCACAAATAAAGAATGTTATTAGAATTTTGAATTTGTAAGAATTGTGTTAAAATAACTAGCTGTAATGTTAATGTTAAGTGTTGTACTTGCATGAAGCTTCAGTGGATAAGCCTCACAGTTAAAATGGCACTTTATGTTTTCTGCTCACTGCAAGATGTTATTTTTTTCTTTGTTGTTGTTGCTGTCAACAAAGTAATTTACTTATTCACTCAAACGGAAAATAAGATACATACATTCATATTTAGGATTGAAGCAATTAATGAAACTTAAAATGATAGGTATGATCTAAATATATATATTTATCTTTTTTGACATGTTAGTTATGTTGTGTTCTGTGTTTAATCAAATGGGAAGTTGCACCAAATTATTTTATGTAATTCAGATGCAATTAGCCGACATAAAAGGCCTCATATTGGAAGCACTGTCTGGGCCGTCTTTTTCACTCAATTCTGCAAAAGGTAGATCTCGCCTTTCACCTATCGGCCGAGGTCGGGGATCTTGGGCTTAAAAAGGTTGGTGACCCCTGAGTTTGATAAATGCACGTTTTGTTCAGCCGGATAATCTCCACATGTCTCTATCCTACTTTTATCATTTTCGAATCATAAATCTAACCGCCAGAAGCAAAATGCTAACGTTATGCTATGAAGGAACTACAGCCGAGTCCAGCAGGGTCGCACGACTGATTGATGAGATTCTAAATGGAACGAGTTGAAGCGTTTGTTGAACACTCTGCAGGAGGCAGAAACTAACTTAGAGGAGTGTTTACGTGTTCGGCGTAATAACGTACAACGACCTCCACGACTTCTGTAGTCCTATTCAGCCACTTGGTAACAACTATCGTTCTTCAGACACGTCCACTCTTCAGAAATCACCAGCGGGGTCACTGCTGATGGATTTAATGTCGTAGAACAAAACGTGATCCGTCTCTTCAATGTGTCAACCACAGACCTTATTTCCAGATATTTTCCACAAACATGTTCAAGAAAACGTTGACTCTGACACGAGGGAACAGGAAGTGGTGAAATGCTGACTCACTTCCGGGTTTTAGGACTCATTCCTGCACCACTCTATAAGGTCTGTGCTTAACACAAGCTCACCATGCCCACTCCCTCAAAGTAAAACTATGACAGCTCCACCCGCACATGTACCGAATCAGACATTACGAAGGCATTGTGCTCTGGAGCTGGCAGCGCAAAGTCTTTCTGATGTCTGGTCCGTATGATTAGAACATTTGCTTTCTCAACATACGTAGACAGCTCTGTCCGCTATCTCAAAGTCCTGTGTGACTTCAGGAAACCGGTGCAGGACTTTCCTCTGTTTACACCACACTGAAAGAGTGGGTGCAGAATGTACTCATGGACTAGGTGTGCAGCTGTAGCGAGGTACTGATGGTTCTTACTGATGTCCAGTGGTCTCCAGTCTAGCTTTTGCAGATTTCTGTTTTTCTGTGCCTTTTAACTGCCATGCAATTCATGGAACAATCAGTGTCAACAAAATACATAAAGTTTAGTGAAGTGATTCATTTACGCTACTTTTTAGCGCGTTAAGGTTTGGAGATTAATGGTGAACATTAACGTTCACAAGTTTCATATCATCATAGTTGACTGTTCAGCTCAGTTTGTTAGTAATGTACCCAGCACAAAAATATTTACAGCGGAACGTTTTGTTGGTTCCTTAATGAATGTTTTAGTACCAGTACTAACCAGTAAGCGTATGCACTGATTAAAGACTATGTTTAATGAAGTGAAACTCCTCCCATCTTTCCTCCGCCTCCTCTCCATCATGTCCAATGTGTTGAACCCTCTTACTGCTCTGCAGACGGTCAGCCAGCTCCTCCTGCTTCATGCTCCTCAGGAAGTGCAGGGAGATGTTCAGAAAGGCCTCTCTGCAGCTCCTCCTCTGCTCTTCATCCTCACCGTCCAACACCTCGTCCTCCCTCTGACTCTCTAAGCATTCTGGGTAATCTGAAGTCAGGACTGTCTGGATCTTCTTCAGCTCGCTCTTCACAAAAGTAACGATGTGGTCCTCCAGCAGCTGGAACAGAATAACATTTAAACTTTAACTGGAAGTCAACATCAGATCGTGAACCTGCCTTTCACTTGCAGTTTATGTCTCACAGCTACACTGACGTTAGTTCCTATCCGTAGAGAATATCTTCTCTCGAGTGTTCAGCAATTTAATGTTTGCATTGTCTTCACAGGAACCAAAAATACAATGCCTGGTAAAGTAATAATATAATCCAGCATGAACACACATACTCTCATGCTGATGTGTGTGGCTCATTCTCACGAAGCAATCAAGTGGCACAATTCATGATAAAGACGTGATCCTTAATGATTGTTGAATGAACTGTTATTTTTCAACACGGCACTACTTTATTTGCACCATTTTATTACATTTTACAATAGAGGTGCAATTAATCTGCAGTGAGCGGTCCAGATGACATAATTAATTGGTGAAATATATATTTGAGATGCTGCAGTATTTATGCTTTAGCTCCTCTCAGAGGTGAACAGTCTACACGGTCTATTTATATAATTTCCTCTTAATTTATATGGTTATACTGTGAATGGTGTGTGTGTGTGTGTGTGTTAGCGTACTAACGTTATAAATGTGCCCGCTGTTCCTTGTGTCTCTAACTGGAGGGAGCCACAGATCATGTGTGCAGACTGCAGCATGGAGATGGCCCTGTCTCTCCAACCAGATACTTCCTTAAGTACCTGTATACACTACCGTATTGTACACTGAGAAAGCCCATTGGGGAACATCCCTCTCACCTCCTTCTACTTGCTCCCTTCACCTGCCACCCCGGAGGGGCAGAGCTAGCTCATCTATAAAGGCAGCCAGCTCACCTGAGGAAAACCCTCTCCCCCGTGAACAAAGATGTTGGTCTCAACTCCTGAGAACCAATTGTTTGTCTGAGTAAATAATCAGTACATTTTCCTCTCCTTTGTATTGTATTTTCAAAGCAGCTTGAGTAGTTTATCTCCCTATTTTTCTGTACCGTTTTCACTGCATTTGGTTACTTTATGTCTACATTACATGTAATTATGTAAAAAAGATAACTGCTTTGCTGGATTATAATTTGAAGTATGAATATTATGTTTGCACTAAGATGTGCAACTACCAGATCAACCACACAATAATTAAGACAAACAAGAATCAACAAATTAAAATAAAAACAATGATCTGGAACTCCTGCCTCCATGTGCTCATCTTTAAATCCACTGTGTTAGCAACCACCCTCACCACTTTCCATATTCTTCACACATCGCACACCGCTGCTGTGCCCTCACAGGAATGCAAGCTGCTGCTAGCTACCAACTCTTTATTTGACCAAATCATTACAGGCTGCTCTATTAACCCAATACGTTGAGTGATATGTTTATCTAAAAGTTCACAATTCAGTAGTGAGTTTGTGGCTGTTGTAGTCAGCAGGAGTAGCTGTGCGTCCACTCACCATAAATATGGAGTCCAGGTGAGTTTGATGCTGCTGGGCAGACTGACCACCAGGACTCTCTGATCTCTGCTGATGAACTCTGTGGAGCGAAGAGGAGGGTTTTAAACAAATACAGAAACTAAGAGCTACATGTGCTGAGTTTGAAGATCCTCCTTGAAACCGGACATACAGGACAAAATATGTGATTTCATTTTTCTAAGTATAATACCATTTCAGAATAATGTAGTGTGCGGTGGACTGGTCTCAGATGGTGGATCCTGATAGAAACACAATCACTGATAAAAGTGTAATAGAGAATTAAACCTGATAGTCTGCACAGACAGCAGTTATTAGGCCTTGGGGTTTGGGCGCCCTTTTGTATGAAGATTTCCTGGTGACTGTTTCCTGAGTCTCTCTTCATCAGCTGGGTTAAGAGATGACCCCTTTCTTACTTCTCAATATGCATAAAGAAAGGTTGTAAACATTCTCTCCTTCAGATACTGATAGGACTCAATATATGCCATGAGTCAGAGAGTACACATCTGACTAATAAATAATAATAACAATACATTTTTATATTTGGAGGAGCCTTTCAAGACACCAAAGAGCACCTAACAATGCATTAAAGAAACACTCAATAAGGTAAAACAGCAACATATAAAATGTAGGCTGGACTGACAGAAAGAGAGACATCAATGAAAAGCAGACGGGACAGGAAGTAGCTTTGATAAACAAACCAGACTAAAGTGAGCAGGCTGATCCGAACAGGACAGTCTGAATGAGGTGATTGTGTCAGACTGTCAGAAGTGCAATACATCTTCAGTGTCTGACATCAGTTTGAAGCTCTGCTGTGTTCTCCTTGTGGTTCAGTTCTTTGCTTCAAGAACTCCTTTACGATGTGCAGCAAATACAATGCAGCTGAGAAGGATGTAGAAATTCTAAAGTTTTAAAAGCGAACAACGAAAATAACTTGAATTCATACCTTGGTCGATCGCTATGATCTCCGTCTTTAAACGTTATAGGGTGAGGCATAGACCGGTCACTCTTCATGAACGCACAGCTGGGTCCGGGTCCAGGAGGGTCTGGTCCCTCATGGTGGATCCTGATAGAAACACAATCACTGATGAATGTTCAGAAGATAAAACTTTGTAGATAATTATGTTGAATTTCAAGCGTTATAATAAAGAAAAATAAGTATTACTTAAGCTCTAAATTCGTACCGTGGATCAAATAGCTCTTCATAACCAAACTCAATAAATAGAGGCATAGACCGGTCACTCTTTATGGACACACAGCTGGGTCCAGGTCCAGGAGGGTCTGGTCCCTCATGGTGGATCCTGATAGAATCAAAAACATGATGAATGCAAAGATTCACTGACACTCTGCTGAACATGATGCTGACTTTTGATCATGTTAATACTGATAAGATGAATAATAACTTTGGATCAGTGGTGTCCATCTTGCAGGTTGGCAGGCTGAAAGGTCCTCTGTAGATTCCTGGAGGATCTGTTGTGGTGTCGAACCTAAACACAAACACAACAACATGCTCGTTACTGCTCCTTCCTCTCGGTCACACACTGGATCTGGGACTGAACAAGAAGGGAGTCTGAGTGAGCTCATACTAAATCAAACACAATGTATTTATCTATGGAGATTTACAATGAACTGTGTTTGTCAGCTATATAAAGAATTAAAGGATAAAAAAGGATAAAATATATATAGTCTACTCATTTGGAACAATAAAATAAGAAAACATGCATAATAATATAACAACATAAATAATAATAGATGAAATATAAGAACAATATATAAAATGGAAATAATAATAAACAATAAAACCCATGCATTTAAAATGAATAAAAGAGTCCAGATGACGAGGATTTATAAAATAATAGATAGGAAATATGTATAAATAATACACAGATAAATACTACAATATAAATAAATATTACATTAATAAATAAATATTTAAATAGTTAGAGAGTTTCAAACATTTAATGGCGCACAACAAAAAATACGTATGCTCTAAATTCTTACCATATATCAAGATCTTCATCTTCAGACGTAATATATTGAGACATAGAGTTTTTACTCTTCATGGACACACAGCTGGGTCCAGGTCCAGGAGGGTCTGGTCTCACATGGTGGATCCTGATAGAATCAAAAACATGATGAATGTTCAGAAGATACAACTTTGTAGATAATTATGTTGAATTTCAAGCGTTTTAATAAAGAAAAAGAAAAAATGACTTTTGCTTTAAATTCTTACTCTGGACTATCATCATGCTCTCCATCTTTAAACCAAATAGGTCGAGGTATAGAGTTTTCACTCTTCAAGGACACACCACTGGGTCCAGGTCCAGGAGGGTCTGGTCCCTCATGCTGGATCCTGATAGAATCAAAAACATGATAAATGGTACAGTGAAAGGCTGTTTTAAAGGTTGCTCACTTTGAAAACAATAAGTGATAAACGTGCAGTGGATAAAACATTGCTGATTATCATCATGTTAATACTGATAAGATGAATAATAACTTTGGATCAGTGGTGTCCATCTTGCAGGTTGGCAGGCTCAAAGGTCCTCTGTAGATTCCTGGAGGATCTCTTGTGGTGTCGAACCTAAACACAAACACAACAACATGCTCGTTACTGCTCCTTCCTCTCGGTCACACACTGGATCTGGGACTGAACAAGAAGGGAGTCTGAGTGAGCTCATACTAAATCAAACACAAGGTATTTATCTATGGAATTTTACAATGAACTGTGTTTATCAGCAATATCAAGACTGAGAGAAGTTAAAGGACGAGCGGCATATCTGCAGTGGAGGTTAGGGTTAGGTTGGGGAAGAGCGCAGGGCTCCGGAGGAGCCCTGCGTGGTGCACTGGCTCTCGGTAGATAGGTGTTTACAAAACATTAAAAACCTCCATAAACATAAACCTTATAAAAACCCTTTTAAAAGCATCATAAAAGCTCCGTGAGGACAAGACCGTTTCAGATGAATGGTTAAAAAGTGCAGAGCGGAGACGGACCACGGAACGGCGGCAGAGTATGCCCAAAAAGCAGATCTCCCCGTCCCGGGATCTGGAGGGTGGTGTGTGTGTGTTAGGGAATGATATACTTTTATTTTAAGTTTAAGTTCTGCCACTGCAGTTACAAAGTTTGTTCTCTTTCATGCAATAGGCATTACATTGGGACATACTATCCACTTTTTTATCGACTGCAAAGGATTGTGGGTCAGAATAGCCAGAAAAGCATGCAGTGTTCAAACGGCACAGTCCTTCACATTTAAATTTAAATTTGCATTAAAGGTCCCATGTCATGGCCATTTCCACTGATCATAATTCCATTGTTGAGGTCTACTAGAATAGATTTATACTAGTGGTCAGCAACCTTTTTAAGCCCAAGATCACCGACGTCGGCCTAGGTGAAAGGCGAGATCTACCTATTGCAGAATTGAGTGAAAAAGACGGCCCAGGCAGTGCTTCCAATATGAGGCCTTTTATAGGCTAATTGCATCTGAATTTCTGTTACAATGAAGGCTCCATAATCAGCTCACGGAATATAGGCAGGGGTAAAGTGCTATTTTTTATGAGTGGGGGGTGGACCTCACCTCCTCTAGGGGGGTCCGGGGGCATGCTCCCCCGGGAAGATTTTTTTTTTTTTTAAATATTGAAGTTGAAAGCATCAATCTGGTGCACTTTGAGAGCAACATGAAGAGATCTATGGATACCTCTCTCAGCATCCATATGAAACAGAACTGTAAGAAGTTTTTCTTTTTCTTTATGGATATTTTACAAATCACTCCCCTTTTAAACTGTATTCTTGTTTTACTGCCATATAGTATTTCATACCTGTTTTTCATTTATTCTCTTATTGTTTGTATAACTATAATGATCATATGAAGGTGTGCCGTGGAAATAATCTTTTGAATAATTTGTGACAAAACCGTTCTAAACACTCAGAGAGTCCTTTGCTCACCTGAGCCCCTCAGTCTGACAGGGGAGGACTCTCCTCCAGCTTGTTGTGGAAACAGCTCCTTATGTCCGTTAGTGCAGCTAGCTAACCAGATGCTAACATCACGGTCCCCGCTAGCACCGGTCCCTCTCTCTCCCTGGGCACTTCTCACTTCTCTTATTTTTAATTTCCTCGCTCCTCGGTCTCGGTCTCACCGGAAGTTGATTTGTCTGCGCCATCTTGAGTCCCAATGGCCTTATTTTTGCCGGAGGACCGAGGAGCGCTAATGGAGGAGCTATAACCGAGGAACCACCAGACCATCCTTCGATGAAACCCTCAGACACTCGCCCCGCCCCCTTACTGTGTATCACTCACTGATTGGATGATGCAGCGCATGCGATCTGATGCTTCTTGACATGAGAGCAGTTTCCCAGCGGAGTGAAGAAAATACATGAACCTCACGGGACTCACTCCTCAGTTTCTGTGTTTTGTTTCAATGAATGTTTCATTTAGTTACAAATATGTGATATATCTGAACAACAAAGTGGTCAAAAATAATTTTCTTCATTTATTGGAAACATTTTCATGATCGCTTTTTTCGTTTAGCCTATACATTTTAAGAATGGCGTTTATCTTTTTGAGAATGAGTTCTTATTTGATTTTATTTATTTGGGTCTACAACAGATGATACAAATGTTTGTGTCAGTAAATGTGTGCTAACAGAGGCGGGGGTGTCTGTGGAAATAACGGGGACAGAGCTGCTGTCAGACGATCAGCTGTGCAGCGTCATCACAAACGGACGTCGCTTCACGTGACACTCCGGAGGAAAGGACGTCCCATTGCTCTTAAAACTCATTTCCCTGCTTCTCGTGGTTTCCTTGCGTCTCTCCATGCTTCCCTGGTGGGAGGGACTAGTCGCAGGGAAACGACGCAAGTGAGGGACGCAAGGAATCCATTTAACCGAAGTGAGAAGGGCTCTCTCTCTCTCCCTCTCTCTCTCTCTCCCTCTCTCTATCACACGAAATGCGCTATTGCCGCACACACACAGAGCCGAATTTGAATGACACAAGCACACGTGTATTTCCATGCAACTCTCTGATTGGTCTGGTGTCTTGCCTCTGTTGCATTCACTGAACACGGGACATTGCAGTCGTGCCGTCCTCTCTAGTGTCATGATGAGGTTCACGTAAAGCATGGTTAATGTATTATATTATTGAGGTGTCTCACTCTCAAATATACGTCAACCTGCTAACGGGGTGGTGGATGATAGGTTTACATCTAAAAACGTATTATTCAAACATTATTATTTTTATTTTCTTTTTCTTTCTTTTGTTACTTTTATTTTCAACGGTCCGCGATCTACCCGCACCACACTCAGTGGTCGACTGGTTGGCAACCACTGATTTATACTGTGCAATTTTCCAAACTCACATTGGTTTCTCAAACAGCATCTCTGTAAAGTATGTGTATTCACTCTCTCCACTAAACGGCTCGTTGCAGCTCTTGTCCCCCCCCCTCCCTGTGAGCCCAGTGTGCTCCGATTGGTCGGGACCAGTCGGGACGTTGTGAATCGCGCTGAGCTCCGTGGAGGTGTGATTTCCTTGTTTAGCGATATACAGTCAAACTCACCCCGAGCACACACAAAGTCACAGCCAAAGTAAAAACAATAAGTGTGGCTTGATATTGAGTAAGAAAAAGGTTGATAAACGCTGTGAGAATGAGTCTGCAGAGAGAATGAGTCTGCAGAGAGAATTTCGCCGCGATCCCAACTGTCAGTTATCAGCCTGCAGCTAGGGAGGAGAGATCAGCAGAGCTGCCTGCAGTGAGTGGGTGAGGAAGTCCGTGGATTGGTCAATTTGGACCAATCAGCGGGGGCTTAACGTAACGGCTCCACGGATTGGTCCATTTCGTTCCGGGTACGGATGACATCATGCGTACCCGAAATAATCAAATGGACAATGACGTATCTCCAACGAGGCGTTTTGGGGACGTATTTTCTGTTTTAGAGTTTTACTCGCGACAGGGTGTACTTTGAGGGTTTTGACTCTGCAGACCGTTAACATGCATAAAAACCTTCACAACACACAAGGGGACGGGTACTAACCGGAAAAGCATGACATGGGACCTTTAAATTATTTCGTGAGGCCTTCTAACATGTTTTTAAATATAACTACGGTTGTAGTTGAAGAGTTTGTAAATTAACATGAACCGAAGCTGTTGCCTGGCAACGCAATCGCACAACGTCACGTCCGTTAAACATCCACACGCATGGATTAACATCGATTTAATTAATGTAGCTCAAAGAGGTGTCGACCAGCTGGGGCAACAAGAAAACCTGCGTAATCAAGTGTGACTATTAAAAAAGAAATCATTATTATATTAATATTGACAATAACAACCGACCGTCGGGGTAGCATTTGCTTGGCATTTCCGGGTATTTCTCCACTGATTAACATGGGTTAACAATACCGTGTAACTGTCACGTTTGAAGGGACAACATCGTGACATCTTCAGGTCTCCCAGCATGGTACATCGTCACATGTTCACGTCTTGCCGTGATACCGGGTTGGCTGGTTTACAAACTACAACATGCAACCAGCTGCAGTTTAACACCCTGGTATTCTGGAGTCCTAGACAGGATGCAGGGACCCCAACACGTGCTGCACAGCCCCCACATTCACCCAGACAAACTGTATGTTGAGCATATATGTGTTAGATTGTCACAATGTGTTGAAGAACACCCACAATGAACTGACTTGGATAGGAGAGGATTTCAGATACAAAGTCCAGCTAACATGAGACTACACTGGAGCGTCTCTATTAGGGCTGTGCATCTTCACTGGTCTCACGATTCGATTACGATTATCCTGTCAACGATTAGATTCTATTCGATATCCCGATGCATCCCGATGCATCACGACTCATACCAATGCGTTGCATCCTCAATTTTCTATATTACTGCACATGGCTTATTTTTCATCAATGCATACATGCAGTAAATACATATGAACTCTCTTTTTATTATTTAGAAAGTGCTTCAGAAATCAATAACATAAATGTCTTGACATTAATTTATAAACCTAAATGAATTGTATAGGTCTAGCCTCCCTATATATGTGTGTGAAGTTGTTCCATCCTCAAAAACAAAAAGCTAATGCTTCTGCAGTCTAGCTGCAGCTTCTAGCAACGGTCTTCTGTTAAGAAAGGACACTGAATGTCCTGAATGTGGCATCACACACAGTCTGAGTCTGAACACAGCAGACAACAGGAGTATTTACAACAGCATATACAAACAAAAATAGTGCATGTGGGTGCACACTCACATTCTCTGTCTTACTGTTACATAAATCCCATGAATGTATGAGACTAAGTTAGCTTCATTATATCTCAGTGATTAAGTGATCTATCGGGTCACTATCAGCATGTCACTCATTATTTTCAGGGAGGGGGCGGGGCTTGGAGGAACGGAGAGGAGATGGTGATCGCGGAAGCTTTTTTCCTCCTGCCTTCACAAACTTTACAGACGTATATATCGTCTGCAAATTGCTAGAGGACATTCATACTTTGCAATCCAAGACTTAATTAAATCCACCAAAAACCTGACATGATTGTAACGCGATTATTTTTGAAAAACATAAATCCCTGTGCCGCAGCGACACGGAGTGATTCAGAGCGGGTCCTTCTGCTTTTGGTTCTGGACTGGCGGTGTTGTGTTGGTGGATAAAGCAGACTGCTCCGTGTTTGGTGCCGCTGTGCCGCTGTGCCGCTGTGCTGCTGTCACGTCTGTTCCCTGACCTCTGCGTCACCAATCGATTTGATATTAAAGTGACAGAAAAAAAAAAACGTTATAGTAAAGCCGCGGCCGGAAAATCAGGAAGCAACGTTACTACGCTATAACCGATTATCTTCCGTCACTGCATCGATACCGAATCGTCCACGTCCGCATCGCAATGCATCGTAGAAACGATTATTTTCAACACCCCTAGTCTCTATAATCAGATTACAATCAAACTGCTGCCAGAAACTGTCACCTTTACAAGGAAGTCTTTCTTGAAAAACATTCTCCACAATACTTTAGAATAGATATTTAGCATGAAGACACATTAGTTCTGTTCAGTTAAACGGTGATACAGCACGATGTGATCAGAGTCCTGATGATCTAACCTCTACAGATTCCTCTGGTAGGATTCTCTCCTGATGAACTGAGTTTCAGGAAACAAAGCTCCATGGTAAGGCAGGGTGACGTCTTGATTATATTTATCCCCAAATGTATAATACCAGATTTCCAAAAAGCATTTAAATCATATTCTTACCTGTTGAATTCCCTTCAGGTCAATTGAAACACCTTCATGCTTCATGAATCACTGCTAATCTCTTCCTCATCAGTCCTGTGTCTGCCTGCATCTGATCTGAGGACGCCGTCACTCCCTCATAACTTCAGAGCATCAAAACACATGAGTCACAAGAAACCAGTCCAACAAGCACAAGAAACCAGTCAATTTGAGATATGGTGTAGTTCTACTAGCTGTCCACTAGATGGTGGTAACTGATCATCCAATGAAATAAAGCTCAGCACTAATTTACAAATGTTCACTCTGACAGTTGACTGATCTCATTAGCATCCTAGTGTAGCTGTGATGAAGAGTTTCCCAAAGTATTGACTGATCTCCATCGTCTCTGCGGACGCCTGAAGACACAGATCTGTTCTTTTATTAGGATATCTTCCAGGTTAAAGTCAAGACAATTGTAACTATGGATCCTACACCAATAATACAATAAATCAATGTTATTTATAATCACACTTTTCATTTTAATAAACAAAACTCAAAGTGCTACAGAGTAAACTTCTGAATAAAAACATTTTAAACATTAAGTAGACAGGGCAACAAGAGGATGGTTCAAGTTCTAGCAAAAGGCTAGACATTTTTTTTTAGGCCTTACAAGTACATAAGCTTCAACTAAGATAAACCATTTTGAGTGATATTTTTATTTTTTATTTTGATTGGCCAAGTTGGACATTGCGAGTCAAGCATTTAATTATAGAAAAATTATTTTTGGATGAAGTTTTAGTGAACATTTTGTGTGACCTCCATCTTTTGATATTCACGCTGAAAACATTATCAGTTAAACTGTAAAAAACACAAGACATCAAATGATAATAAACAAAAGGACTGATCAACGTGGAACAGGGACGGATCTAGAAAAATATTCATGGGGTGTTAAGATAAGACTTAAGATATTCATTGCTGTCGGGATGTTAAGAGCATTCCATGGAATATAAAAAAAATGTATCTCGAGCCGGTTTCTCAAACTTACCTACCCCACCTTTAAGATGATGACCTTACGTGTGTAAATATATGTTTTACTTTGTGGGGGTCTGTCAAAACAGTTTTGAGTCCTGAGAAAGTCCAACCCAGTCTCACATCTAAACGTGTAATAACTACGTTGGTCCACAACGTAGGACGTAGTATTTCTACAAAAACGCCTCTGAAATTGTAAGATCCCTTCGTTTTTTTTCACCCTTCATTCCAATGGCTGGCGTCTACGTCACGTGATCTTCACATTTCTCCCTGCTGAAAAAAACAAACATGGCCGACCTTTGTTTCATTCTCGGTGGAAAATGCCTATTTTAAGGTTAGTTTGGCCATTACATTGCGTTTTGATGTCATTTTTGATGCGAGAAATATGAGTTGTTATTTCAGATTATGTGTGCAGTTGATGCACATGATCTTTAGTTTGCTAGTTATTACGAAGATTACTTCAGGAAATGGTGTCTATACAACGTTTTCATTGTTACCAAGGTGGTTGCTAGGGACGCTGCTATCGATATTATTTATGTTATGTTGTGTAACTGTTTAATGGTGTAATCTTTATTGCTACCCCCTTCCCCGTCAATGTATAGTGTTGGTCCACAGCGCAAACGTATTAGTTTAACAAAATCCGCATCTAAAATTGTGGCATAGATACGTTATTTTCCCCTGTGCAATTCCAGTCTCACATCTCACATCGTCATAAACAAATACCGGAAACAGACGAAGACAAGATCCTCAGCTCGGTGATTGGATGGTTTAGCCGCAATGCATGTTGGGAAATGGTGTTTATGCAATGTGAAATCCGAAAAAAATGTTTTAAAATAAAATAATACTTTATTCCGAGTGTTCTTGCTTTTCTCTTTGAAAGTCATCACATAACGGCATTTTAATACACGGTTCGGCTGCATTACATGTTACATATCTGCCGTAGTTCTGTATTTATAGAGCCCTGATGAGAAGACTTATAGACAAACATGAGCAACTGAAAACGTGACGTGGATCATAAATATATCTGCCATTAAACAACATCTTACATTTCTTTTCACACAATGCGTCTCCTTGCAGTATCAACACTAATTCGGCTGACTTTTACATTTGATCCAGTTGGTAGATAGGCTGTATTTATACCATAAAGGTGCACAGCTGATATAAAGGGACACCTAGTGGTTAAAGCATGTTATTGTATTTTATTATTTGTATTATTAGATATTAATAGGATCCCTATAAAGTATATTCATTGCAGGTCTCCCTTGAAAAAGAGATCTATGATCTCAATGGGACCAATCTGGTTAAATAAAGGTTTGAAATGAAATGAAATGAAATTACTCGTTATTCTCTACTAATAGTTAATTAAATACTGTATATAATGACTATTTTTGCACAGAGAATGATCCGAGGAAAGGGAGAGCCAGACTGGACAGTCCTTTGGAAGTGTTTCCTTGTACGATGTGAGGGTCTAAGGATAGAGGGTGTCGTATTGTCATACTGATATTCTGTACAAACTGTGAAGTCCACTGAGACAAATGTACCATTTGTGATATTGGGCTATATAAATAAACATTGATTGATTGATTTAATAATATAAATTGTCAATGTTTGTGTGTTTAAAATATGGAATGCACCCAGAAATGTGTGTAAAACATGATTTTAAAATAATTAACTTAAAATATATGCTTTTCCTATACACTGTATGACTGAAGTACTTTGCTGGGGCGATGGAGAAATCGCCCCACGGAGGAGGGTCTCTGGAGCAGGTTAGCCAATCGCTGTTTCATGATATGAACGTGGTGTCATAAAATGTAGCCAATCAGCGTCCTCAATACTACTACCGGAGGGGCGGTTATTGTATTGCCCCAGGTCAGAAACTGCTACGCAGCTGGACGACGCCCTCAGGCCTGCGGTGAGGTGACACAATGAGGAGGTGGATAAAAACAGGCATATTTCATCCTAAATAATGTTGTGTTGTGGGGCTTTTGAGTTGGCTTTGCGTGGGCATGACGAGACTCTTCAGTCAACCCTGGCATTTTCAGGGGATTGGTGGATTCAGTTTCCTGGACACTGTGCTGGAGGAGCCCCTGAAGACCACCACCGTTTATAAAGGCACGTCAAATAACGCGTTAACGCAAAAAAAAAATGAATGCCACTAATTATTTTAACGCGATTAATGCATGTGTATTTTTTTTCCTCGGCCGCCCCGTAGATTCAGAGCGCATCGAGTTTAAAATACCATCTACAAGCTGATGCTGACAGCCCCGCTCCTGCCGCCCGCTTGCAGCAGACCACACTTCCACGCTCACCGGCAGGCACCGACTGGCCATCTGGAGGACCGGGAGGGTGTGTGTATGTGTGGCCCGAGCGAGCGAGAGAGAGACATTACGTGCATTGTTGTTATTAGCATCTGGTGCTAGCTAGCTGCGCTAACGGATATAAGGAGCTGTTTAAATGAAAACAGAGGAACGACATTTCGCCACAACTGCGCCAAGCACTTGACTTTATGCAGGAAGCCAGACAGTGGGACATTGTAGGATAAGTCAGCACACTCAGCTTGGATAGTGCAACATGATTGCAGCGTCCAGGCAGCTCCCGTTCGAGCATAATATGCCTTGAGTTGCACACAGCTCCAACGATCCATCCAACCCAGTCTCACGGCATTTCTTGTTCACCAACACGATTTTTAATCTATTGATTCGATTTTGCCCCTTTTTTTCGTGTTGCACAGCACGATTTTAAAAGCAATGTATTTCTACTGGTAATGTGTTTCGTGCCTGCAGGCTGCAGCACGTCTTTTTCTCCGGTCGGGTCGTGGAAGACCGGAAGCTGTGTGGTTCATAAAAACATGTTCTTACTCAATATCAAGCCACAGTTATTGCTTTTATTTTAAATCGTATAATTTCGGACTTTTGTTGCCGTCTGTGAGGAAAATAAATTTGGTATTTATATTATATGAAATGAAATCCGGAAAACATTTTAAAAGAATAAAATAATACTTAATTCCGAGTGCTCTTGCTTTTCTCTTTGAAAGTCATCACATAACGGCATTGTAATACACGGTTCGGCTGCATTACATATTACAGATCTGCCGTAGTTCTTTATTTAGAGAGCCCTGATGAGAAGACCTTTGGAAAAACTCGAAGAAATGCCGCCGAAACTGAATACTTGACGTGGATCATAAATATATCAACAATTAAACAACATCTTCAATTTCTCTTCACACAATACGTCTTCTTGCAGTATCAACACTAATTCGGCTGACTTTTACATTTGATCTAATTCATAGGTTATATTTACACCATAATGGTGCACAGCTGATATAAAAGGACTGTAGTTTTTAAAGATATTACTGATATTCTTTGAATGTAAGAATGTAAATACTGAGTCTGAAATAGTATAGCAATATGCTGTAAAATTATGTGAAAGCATGCATGAAACTATAAATCTTCAGATGTTGTACATACACACTAATAATACAAAGTTGTTATGGCTATGTGCACCTCCTAGTGGTTAAAGCACGTTATTGAATTATTGCTTTTATGTGTTATATTTGATTAAAAAAATATTAAGAGTACATACTTTCATAGGGGGAAAGTATAAATATAGAAATATAGAATATAAAAAATCAAGAATATACTATAAGTGATCTCTACAATAAAACAGTTTAGTGCAGGATGTACAAAGATATTAATAGGAGGAGGTGCAAAACAGAAACACGAATTAACCTTTATTTAAACATTAAATAACAGATTAAGGTCTTTGGGGGTATCTATCTACAGATAAATATTAAGCCTGACAAAGTACTTAACGTCTAATATATTGCTTTCCTGCAATGTTAACTATGTTGAAGCACTTATTTTAACTGATATTATACACATTAATTATACTCTTATGTATGTAGATAGAATAAGAAATTTGCAGAATATGACAGTTTAATGGTGGAGGTACACACATATTGATAGATGTCTT
Organism: Chaenocephalus aceratus; assembly: GCA_023974075.1. Taxonomy (NCBI): domain Eukaryota; kingdom Metazoa; phylum Chordata; class Actinopteri; order Perciformes; family Channichthyidae; genus Chaenocephalus; species Chaenocephalus aceratus. Next base: position 98,858 of record JAMFTG010000354.1, on the reverse strand, counting down.
GTAATGCACTGTTGAGGAACCGGCTGTGACCCAAGTTTTTCATTCATTGCATAACTACACCGTAGTTGTGTATGATATGTCAATAAACCTTTGAAAATCTTGAAAGGGATGTGCAAAATAGCCATAATATACAGTCTTTAATTAACTATTAGTAGAGAATAACGAGTAATGAATATACTTTATTACTTGTTTCCATTCATGTCAATTGCAGATACATGTTTAGTCTTCTCAAGCACCAACTATCAAATATCTCTCCTGATTGTTGGCACTTGACAATCACCTTACCTGAATTTTACTCAGGTGTAACTAAAGTCTGATTTAAGGGTTGTTTATATTTCACATAATTAATCATAATCAGCAAAGTAACTCAAATAAATGCAGTGGAGTAAAAATACCAGGTTAACCTCTGAATTGTAGTGGAGTAGAATTACAAAGTAGCAATGAGCTGTCATGTGGGTATATATTAATGCTGCGCATTATGGACACAAGCGATTTTCACCCATTTATTAATTATATGTTTTACATTTGATAACACCAATGTGTTTAATACTGGCAACTTCTAATTGTGGGAAAAAAGAAAACGTTCAGTCGAGACGTCCCATAGAACATTTTGCGAAACACAATAGCCAGCATGTGTAGTTCTGGGGGGGTGTTCGATTCCAGTTTTGGATAGTCTGGCGTGGTTTCGTTCCATTTCACACAGCTGTTTGACGCTCTGCGTAACCTTACGGGGACTGTAGTCCTAAACGATAGCTGGGGATTATGGGTAGTGTAGTGTCTTTCGGCCATCCTAAACTAAATGTTGACAATCGCAATGATGCTCGAAATGTCCCTTATAGGCCTATGTCTGTTTCCGGTTATTTTTATTTTTAAATTCAGTTCCTGACGGACACCAAAAAAGCCAGAGATTATGGAATTAAACCAATAAATAAAAGCAAGGATAATTGTGTGTTATTAGTGAGTAAATAACAGTGTGTTATTTTGAAAAGAATAACAAATTAGAAGGAAAAAATATTTAAAAATACAGATTTCAGTATCCTGAGGCTCTGAGCCCCATTTATTTTCCTCACAGACGGCAACAGAAGTCCGAAATTATACGATTTAAAATAAAAGCAATAATTGTAGCTTGATATTGAGTAAGAACATGTTTTTATGAACCACACAGCTTCCGGTATTCCACGACCCGACCGGAGAAAAAGACGTGCTGCAGGCAGTAGAAATACATTGCTTTTAGAATCGTGCTGTGCAACACGAAAAAAAGGGGCAAATCGTGTTGGTGAACACGAATCAATAGATTACAAATCGTGTTGGTGAACACGAAATGCCGTGAGACTGGGTTGATCCATCACACACTCACACACTCACACACACACACACACACACACACACACACACACACACACACACACACCATTTGTATTGTATTAGTGTATGAGAGAGGTTCCAGGTTGAATTGAGGCGAATATTTGTAATGTTCAGAGGTTGTTGTGTTTAATATTCATGAGAATATTTGTCATTGTTCAAATGATAATAAACATTAGCATAAACCATATTTGTCCACTCATATGTTGATAAGAGTATTAAAAACTTGAAAAATATTCCTCTAAGGTACATTTAGAACAGATCAAAAATGTGCGATTAATTTGCGATTAACTATTTTAATCGACTGACAGCCCTAATATATATATATATACATATATGTATGCAAGTATTGCTTATGCCATTGTTTTTCATTTTTGTAGTCCTCAGTCTCAAATGCTTAAATTGTTTATTATTTATTATTTATATAGGCATTACAATTTAAGACTGAAAAACTTTTAGCATGAAGTCAAATTGGGATGTTTGCTGAAATCGATTGCATGTGGCACAGCCCTACCTATACAAAAATTCCACCTGCCGCCACTATTTGAATCATATCTGCTATGTTTACTCTTCAATGTTCAACTTATTTTTTTAAAACATGTCAGTCACGTTGATCGGAGCTGTTGGACCGGATCAGTCACTGCCTGCATTTTTCACTGCTGATGATATCTCAGATTACAATCAAACTGCTGCCAAAAGCTGCTGGCATCATTACAAGGAAGTCTTTCTAAAACCATTCTTCTTTAACTCCGATGGAAACTCTCCACAATACTTTAGAATAGATTTATAGCGTCAGCATCAGGAAACATTAGTCATGTCCATTTAAACGGTGATACAGAACAAGTGATCCTGATCATCAAACATCTACAGATTCCTCTGGTAGGATTCTCACCTGATGAACTGAGGTTTAGGAAACAAAAATACTTTGTCAGGTTAGGTTACTTTGTGTAGTTCTAGCAGCTGTCCACTAGGTGGTGCTAACGGACCCTCTAATTAAATAAAGCTCAGCACTAACACACGATGAAGCAGCGTGGATCACGTGCATGAGTGCCTGATCGGACACATTATATTACATTCAGCCGACGCTTTTATCTAAAGTGTCTAAAAAACGTACGATAAATCAAACAAATGATGAAGATACTAAGAACAGCAAAACTCCTGCAGGTACATTAACTTCAAACAACAGAATGACAGGTGTATTTATGTTTTTGCCGAGGTGCATATTGTTAATAAATGTAAATATTGTTGATAAAAATGATCAGTTAAATTCTCAAAGAGCAACGCATCAAATGGCAACACAGGTTGGGACTGATGTCGATGGGACTCAATTTCAAAGGAAAACAACATCAAAAATCTGCTTTTGACTCAGCCGACTGTGACTCCAGAAACAAACAGGTATATTTTACATGATGTGCCCTCATGAGAGGAAACACTGTCTTTGTTACTAAGTACTGGATTCTGATTGGTCTGTTGTTTCTGACTTGGACAGGTACAGAACACCTCGATCAGTGCTGCCGTCATTTTAACTCACGTTGCAGTTCACACACTGATAATAGAACAGAACGACGGACCCCTACATGTACACATCTCACGCTGTCACAAACATCCCATCAGCAAAGTCAATGCTCCATCAAACAGCTTTAAATACAAAGTCCAGCTAACATGAGACTCCACTGGAGCTTCTCTGACTGCAGTATCATTACAGACATGCAGGCCCTTTACACACATCACGTCTGCTATGTTTCAATGTTAAAACATTACAAAACAAACATGTCAGTCATGTTGATCTGAGGTTTTAGACAGCATCAGACACTCCCTGCATTTTTCACTGAAGATGATATCTCAGATTACAATCAAACTGCTGCCAAGAACTGTCGCCATTACAAGGAAGTCTTTATAAAATCATTCCCTCTTTAATTCTGAGACTAATTCTCTACGATACTTTGGAATAGATTTATAGAATCAGCACCAAGACACATTTGTTCTGATCAGATAAACAGTGATACAGCATGATGTGATCAGAGTGATCCTGATGATCACACATCTACAGATTAAGTTTAATTAGGTCACATAACTTATTGGTTGTATCTATCCCCACATATCTAATAATGGACCCAATAAACTTACAAACTAAAAAAGCATCTAAATGATATTCTCACCTTCTGAATTCCCTTCAGGTGGATTTAGACGCCTGCGTGTGTGGAGGAAACTCTGCTCATCTCTTCCTCTTCAGTCCGGTGTCTGCCTGCATCTGATCTGAGGACGCCGTCACTCCCTCATAACTTCAGAGTATAAAAACACACCAGAGTGACGTGAGAACAGGTCCAACGGGAAGAAGAGCCAGTCAAGGTGAGAGGTGATGGAGGGGATGAAGTTCTACTAGCTCTCCACTAGATGGTGCTAACTGACACAAAACCTTTCAGATCAGCAGGTACAAACACATCGGAGGGACATGAAACTATGTAATGCCGTTCAAGCCAAAATTAAATAAATACATAAACAATTAAATAAATACATATATATATATATATATATATATTCTTATGAAATAAATAAATAAGGCAATAAATATATATAAATGTACATTTAAATACACATTTATTTATTTCAAGAGACTTGTATTTCATAATGCCACATTACATTTCCATTTCTTATATTTAATAAAACTGACAAAATTGGCAGGAAGTCGTTATCTATTGAATAATTTGATGTAACTGGTTCCTTCTCACCACGTGTATTTGAGCTCTTTGTTGTCTGGTGGGCGGCAGCGTGATGTGTCCGTTGAATAGCTGGCGTGTTTGTCTCCTGGTGCAGCAAAATCACTTAAGAGACAATGGAGTCTCTGTAAAGGTTCAAATGGGTTACTTTAATTAAGTTGCGTGGCAATGAAACAAGCAGAACAGGACCACAGCTGTGGTAGGGAGGCGGCGGGGTGAAGAAGTGCCTGAGATCGTGTTGTCCTCCCTCTGGGTCCTTCTCAAGTAGATTATTTTCATTTCCTCGCTCCTCGGTCTCGGTCTCACCGGAAGTTGATTTGTCTGCGCCATCTTGAGTACCGTCCCATGGCGCTTATTTCTGCCGGAGGACCGAGGAGCGAGGATCGATAATGGAGGAGCGATAACCGAGGAACCACCAGACCATCCTCCGATGAAATCCACAGATACTCGCCCCGCCCCCTTACTGTGTATCGCTCACTGATTGGACGATGCACGGTCAAACAATGTTTTATTCATTTAATGGAAAACATTTTCATGATCGCTTTTTTCGTTTATGCATTTTAAGAATGGCGTTTATCTTTTTTGAGAATGAGTTCTTATTTTATTTAATGTATTTGGGTCTACAACAGATGATACAAATGTTTGTGTCAGTACATGTGTACTTACAGAGGCGGGGTGCTGGCTGCTGTCAGACGATCAGCTGTGCGGCGTCATAAACAAACGGATGTCGCTTCATGTGACGCTCCGGAGGAAACGACGTCCCATTGCTCTTAAAACTCATTTCCTTGCTTCTCGTGGTTTCCTTGCATCTCTCCATGCTTCCCTGGTGGGAGGGACTAGACGCAGGGAAACTACGCAAGTGAGGGACGCAAGGATTCCATTTAATCGACTTGAGAAGGACCCTCTGTATCGATCCGACGCTCCTCCTTCAAGGGCGGCTGGTGACGTCGTTCTCCCCCCTCTTTCTCCAATGTCCGATATCGCGTAAAACAGAGGATTTAGACCTGGGTTGCGTTCCGATAATCCAAAAATCAGCTCCTAAGTTCTAACCCTATCGTCTATTCCTTGACCTCTGAGTGAAACATCACGGGGTTAAGGGATAGTGGATAGGAGAATTCAAAAGGACATAGGAGAAGAGACTGCGGTACTTTAGAGAATCGACTGCACTTTCACTATCCGACGTGTTTATGATGCGCCAGCGGACGCCATGAATGTGCGTCTGCTGCTGTGGGGAAACCATGGAAACTACAGTTTTCTATACAGCGGACTACAAACATGGATGTTCAATAAGAACGAGGGACTACTGTAAACTCATCTAGAGACTCTGCACCGTGCTCTGATGCTGCTGCTTTGCTTTATGAACGTGGACAACAGAGAAACATATTCTTCAGGACCAAAGTTGGAATTGAAATAAAAAAGGAAAGTGAAACTTATGCTCGTCACCCTCTCCCTCCGGTCCACGTTAATACAAATGATCCCAATACGTATGATTGTATGAACTAAAGATCTTAAAATCAATACAAATGTATTTATTATAAACGTTAGTCCTTAACATCTATCACTGTGTATATCACCATTCAAACATCTTTTAAAAGTTGAACAAACCCCACACAGCTCAGTAAAGACTGTGAAATGTTGACTTTATTTGATAATTTCAGTAAAAACTAACGTTCATATTTCTCTTTTTGATTATAATACTGATGAACGTTCAAAACAAAGCACTTTGGCAACTTACCACATATGTTTTAAAAAGCTTAATAAGCACCGTAACTTTCATGATATAATTTCTCGGTCATAATCGGTTGTTTCCGTGAACGGCCGACTGTTGAGTGACGGCAAATGCTGCGGCTGCAATGCATTGTGGGGCAGCATTTTCGCTTCTCCTGTAGGTTAGGGAGGTCCAGTGGTTCCTAAGCTGAAGGAGGTTATAAAGGAAGTTTGAAACCTCCTTTCCTTTCATTCTCATCATTCTAGAGAATTGGAACGGCACTTATTATGGCTGCCACTGAGGGACTTCCGGGTCATTTCACTTGGTTCCTAAGCTAAATGGACTATTGGAACGCAACCGTAGTGTCTTCATTGTATAATTCCACATGCCTTTTCTCCTCATACTCTCTTTCATGACCTTTTATTTAATGCATTTTAACGGCTGCAATAGTTTGTTAACAGAAAACTGGAAGTCAAGCTTACTGGTGATATTCCAGAGATCTTTTCCGGAATAGCTTTTCAAAATAAACTTTAGCCAGGCGAATGCTAACCGGAAATGTTTTCACAATAAAACAGTTTTAAGATTACTGTATGTTTAAACCAAATTACATCATTAAACATTGATTTTTATTTCTTACAGTTCACAGTGAAAGATGGATGCTGGCATGTGAGGCTGGAGGTAGAATCCAGTTCCCTCACAACATTTGCCACACCTTTGGGCCGCTACAGGTGGTTATGCATGCCAATGGGAATACACACCAGCCCCAGAGATATTTCAAAGAAAGCTGAATCAAACATTGGAGGGGTTACCAGGTACCAAGATAGTTGCAGATGACATCCTGATTGTAGGGGAAGGAAACACAGATGATGAAGCTGTGAAAGACCACAGGAAGCTGGAAATGCTGTTGCAGAGATGCAGAGAGCGAAATGTGAAGCTAAATCCAAAGAAGCTACAACTAAGGCGCACATTGGACATCTCTTAACCTCAGAGGGGTTAAAGGTGGATCCAGCTGAGGTGGTGGCAATCCAAAAGATGCCCCGGCCCACAGATGCAAAAGGGGTAATGCGTTTTTTGGGCATTGTCAATATTTGGCAAAATTCTGTGAACACCTGTCTGAACTGTGTGAACCTCGGCGAGAGCTGACTCACAAGTATGTGACTTTGTACTTAAAGCTGTTTGATGGAGCACTATATTTGTCAATCAAGCCTGATGAAATTAATCATCTAAATAAAATTCAGGACTGCCTTAGGGACTTGAAAGCGTGGATGACCTTAAACTTTTTGATGTTAAACACGACCAAAACTGAAGTTATTGTACTTGGCCCGAAGAATCTACGAAACAAATTATCTAAAGATATACTAACTATGGATGGCATTAATTTGGCCTCCAGTGAGACTGTAAGGAATCTTGGTGTTATATTTGATCAGGATTTATCCTTTAACGCCCACATAAAATCAATTTCAAGGACCGCCTACTTCCATCTACGTAACATTGCAAAAATCAGGCATATCTTGCCTCAAAACGATGCAGAGAAACTAGTCCATGCATTTGTTACTTCTAGGCTGGATTATTGTAACTCTTTATTATCAGGGAGTACCAAGAAGTCAGTCAAGTCGCTTCAGCTGATTCAAAATGCTGCGGCTCGTGTACTAACCAGAGTTAGGAAAAGAGACCACATTACTCCTGTTCTGGCTGCCTTACACTGGCTCCCTATAGAACACAGGATAGCATTTAAAATTCTTCTTCTCGCCTCCAAAGCCCTTAATGGGCAGGCGCCATCTTACCTTAAAGAACTCATTATACCCTACTGTCCTACTAGGGCATTGCGTTCCAAGAATGCAGGGTTGTTGGTTGTTCCTAGAATCTCTAAAAGTACAATGGGAGCCAGAGCCTTTTCTTATCAAGCTCCACATTTGTGGAATCAGCTTCCAGTTTGTGTTCGGGCGGCAGACACCCTATCCGTTTTTAAGAGTGCGCTTAAGACCTTCCTTTTTGATAAAGCTTATAGTTAGGGCTGATTAGATTCAGCCCCTAGTTTTGCTGATATAGGCTTAGTTTGTCGGGGGACATCTTACTTCTTCCTTCTCTCTGTCTATACCTGTGTACTCTCATGTTCCGATTAACCCAGCTTCCCCAAATGTCTTTCTTTTGGTGTCTATATACGCTGGGATCCGGAGTCATGGATGATCCTGCGGTCCTGTGTCCTGGATCACGAGCGCTGGATCTTGAGTCGTGGCTGTGGTCCTGGATCATAGGTCCTGGATGGATATCCTCGTGGATTCATCTTCCTATTATACACACATGCATTTCCAAACATCTGGACTACCTATGTTGCAAATGTATTATCTTTTCAATTTACACACGGCATCTATTGCACGTCTGTCCGTCCTGGGAGAGGGATCCCTCCTCTGCTGCTCTCCCTGAGGTTTCTCCCATTTTTCCCTTTAAACTGGGTTTTCTTTGGAAGTTTTTCCTTGTACGATGTGAGGGTCTGAGGACAGAGGGTGTCGTATTGTCATACTGATATTCTGTACACACTGTGAAGACCACTGAGACAAATGTAACATTTGTGATATTGGGCTATATAAATAAACATTGATTGATTGATTGATTAACTTTGCTGATGGCATGATATATGTATATGTAGGGGTCCGTCGTTCTGTTATATTATCAGTGTCTGAACTGCAACCGTGACTTAAAATTACGGCAGCACAGATCGAGGTTTTCTGTACCTGTCCAAGTCAGAAATAACAGACCAATCAGAATCCAGTACTTAGTATGTAACAAAGACTGTAGCCTCATCCCAATACCCCTCCTCAACTCCTCTCTTCCCCTCCTCCGGGATTTGACCCGGATATCGATCAAGACACGCCATTTTGAAGGACACCTGAAATGCACACGGAGCAGTCGAGGAGGGGTGAGGGAGGAGGGGTGCGGGGAGGAGACGAAAGGGAGGATACACGCGAGCAGACTATGCAGAAGTGTTTTCACTACTTGCGTATAAAAGCCCCGCCCCCACCTTCACAGCTGGTCCATTTCAACACAGGAAAACCGACAACTGGAAGATGAGTGGAAAAGCGTCACATAAATGTATAAGTGCTCACAGCTCTGTGGGAATTATTATGTGCAATTCATTTCTAAAAGGCTTTCACATTACTATAATTATATTTTTATTTAAATGTAGGCTACATTTTACACGTGAACGAGGACATCCCAATTAATACCTGAGGACTCCTCTGTCCTCGCGTCACCTCCTCGTGTCTCTCGCTCGCATCTTACGGAGGTGGAGCTAAGATACAAGGAAGGGGACTCGAGTGAGGGAAAGGAGGAGTCGACGAGGGGTATTGGGATGAGGCTACTGTTTTCCTCTCATGCAGGCACATCATGTAAAATATACCTGTTTGTTTCTGAAGTCACAGTTGGCTGAGTCAAAAGCAGATTTTTGATGTTGGTTTCCTTTGAAATTGAGTCCCATCGACATCAGTCCCAATCTGTGTTGCCATTTGATGCGTTGCTCTTTGAGAATGTAACTGATCATTTTTATCAACAATATTTACATTTATTAACAATGTGCACCTTGGCCAAAACATAAATAAACTTCTCATTCTGCATTTAGTACTCTCAAAAAGTTGTTTGTAGTTAATATAGCTACAGGAGTTTTGCTGTTCTTAGTTTTTATCTTTATAGCTTGTTTGATTTATTGTACATTTTTTAGTCACTTTAGATAAAAGCGTCGGCTGAATGTAATATAATGTGTCCGATCAATCAATCAATCAATCAATGTTTATTTATATAGCCCAATATCACAAATGTTACATTTGTCTCAGTGGTCTTCACATTGTGTACAGAATATCAGTATGACAATACGACACCCTCTGTCCTTAGACCCTCACATCATACAAGGAAAAACTTCCGACGAAAACCCAGTTTAAAGGGAAAAATGGGAGAAACCTCAGGGAAAGCAACAGAGGAGGGATCCCTCTCCCAGGACGGACAGACGTGCAATAGATGCCGTGTGTAAATTGAAAAGATAATACATTTGCAACATAGGTAGTCCAAATGTTTGGAAATGCATGTGTGTATAATAGGAAGATGAATCCACGAGGATATCCATCCAGGACTTATGATCCAGGACCACAGCCACGACTCGCGATCCAAGGCTCGCGATCCAGGACACAGGACCGTAGGATCATCCATGACTCCGGATCCCGGCGTATATAGACACCAAAAAGAAAGTAATTTGGGGAAGCTGGGTTAATCGGAACATGAGAGTACACAGGTATAGACAGAGAGAAGGAAGAAGTAAGATGTCCCCCGACAAACTAAGCCTATATCAGCAAAACTAGGGGCTGAATCTAATCAGCCCTAACTATAAGCTTTATCAAAAAGGAAGGTCTTAAGCGCGCTCTTAAAAACGGATAGGGTGTCTGCCGCCCAAACACAAACTGGAAGCTGATTCCACAAATGTGGAGCTTGATAAGAAAAGGCTCTGGCTCCCATTGTACTTTTAGATATTCTAGGAACAATCAACAACCCTGCATTCTTGAAACGCAATGCCCGAGTAGGACAGTAGGGTATAATGAGTTCTTTAAGGTAAGATGGCACCTGCCCATTAAGGGCTTTGTAGGCGAGAAGAATAATTTTAAATTATATCCTGTGTTCTATAGGGAGCCAGTGTAAGGCAGCCAGAACAGGAGTAATGCGGTCCCTTTTCCTAACTCTGGTTAGTACACGAGCTGCAGCATTTTGAATCAGCTGAAGCGACTTGACTGACATCTTGGTACTCCCTGATAATAAATAGTTACAATAATGCAGCCTTGAAGTAACAAATGCATGGACTAGTTTCTCTGCATCATTTTGAGGCAAGATATGCCTGATTTTTGCAATGTTACGTAGATGGAAGTAGGCGGTCCTTGAGATTGATTTTATGTGGGCGTTAAAGGATAAATCCTGATCAAATATAACACCAAGATTCCTTACAGTCTCACTGGAGGCCAAATTAATGCCATCCATAGTTAGTATATCTTTAGATAATTTGTTTCGTAGATTCTTCGGGCCAAGTACAATAACTTCAGTTTTGGTCGTGTTTAACATCAAAAAGTTTAAGGACATCCACGTTTTTAAGTCCTTGAGGCAGTCTTGAATTTTATTTAGATGATTAATTTCATCAGGCTTGATTGATAAATATAGTTGAGAATCATCCGCATAACAATGAAAGTTTACAGAATGATTCCTTATAATATTGCCTAACGGAAGCATATATAATGTGACCAAAATAGGTCCGAGCACTGAGCCCTGTGGCACTCCATGGCTAACTTTGGTTTGCGTGGAAGATTCATCGTTAACACGTACAAACTGAGAGCGTTCAGATAGATAGGACCTAAACCAGCCTAAAGCAGTTCCCTGTATGCCAACTAAGTGCTCTAGTCTTTGCAATAGGATATCATGGTCGATAGTATCAAATGCAGCACTGAGATCGAGCAAAACAAGAATAGAGACAAGTCCCTTGTCTGAGGCTATTATAATGTAATTTGTGACTTTAACCAGAGCTGTCTCTGTGCTATAATGTGTTCTAAAGCCAGACTGAAAATCTACAAATAAATCATTGTTTTTTAAGTAATCACACAACTGTTTTGCGACCGCTTTCTCAAGAATTTTTGAGAGGAACAGAAGATTAGAAATAGGTCTATAGTTGGCTAAAACCTCTGGATCGACGTTGTGCTTTTTAAGAAGCGGTTTTATCACTGCTACTTTGAATGATTGTGGAACATAGCCTGATAATAAAGACATATTCATAATGTTTAATAAAGAAGTGCTAATTAATGGAAAAACTTCCTTCAACAGCTTAGTTGAAATTGGGTCTAACATGCACGTTGATGGTTTAGAAGAGAGAATCATTGATTGATGTAATTGGTCAAGGTTTATGGCTGAAAAGCATTCTAGTTTACTATCTAGTGTAATATTAGAACTTACATTTCCGGGAGCTGTTGATAACACTATACTGGTCAAAGGCAAGAGGTCATTAATTTTGTTTCTAAGAGTAACAATGTTATCATTAAAAAAGCACATAAAATCATTACTACTGAGTGCTATGGGAATAGAAGGCTCAATGGAGCTGTGGCTCTCTGTCAGCCTGGCTACAGTGCTGAAAAGAAATCTTGCATTATTCTTATTCTCATCTATTAATGAAGAGTAGTAGGCTGCTCTCGCTTTACGCAGTGCTTTCTTATATTCATTGAGAGTAATAGGCCAAATTAAACGAGATTCTTCAAGTTTAGTGGAACGCCATATCCTTTCAAAGTGTCTAGACTTTTGCTTTATTTTGCGGGTTTCGGCATTATGCCATGGAGCTAATCTATGTTGTTTTATTTTCTTCTTTTTCAAAGGAGCAACAGAGTCTAATTTTATTCGCAGCGCATCTATAGCACTATCAACAACATGATCAATTTGGGGTGGTGTACATTTTGTATAAGTTTCCTCCCCTACATGCAGACATGCTATCGAGTTAAGTATTGGTGGAATCTCTTCCTTAAATGTGGCTATACAGTAGCACTAACAGATAGGTTTCTGCTGCAAGAGCTTTTGACTAATGCTTTGTAGTCTCATAATAGTACTTCAAAAGTTACTAAGAAATGGTCGGATAAAGCAGGATTATGCGGTTCGACTAATAGTTGCTCAATTTCAATACCATAAGTCAGAACAAGGTCGAGAGTGTGATTATAGCAGTGGGTTGGTTTATTTACACTGACAGAAACCAACAGAATCTAATATAGAGTTAAATGCAACAGTAAGGCTATTTTTATCATCGTCAACATGAATATTAAAGTCACCTATGATAATTACTTTGTCTGTTTTAAGAACCAAAGTTGATAAAAACTCAGAGAATTCTGATAAGAATTCTGAATAAGGACCTGGTGCACGATACACCAACACACTCTCACTCCCTAAGCGTCCAATAGCGACGTTTGGTCAGTGTCCGTGGCGTCCAATTGTGACGCTCCTAGGCTCCTTCAGCGTCATAAAGGGACGCAAATAGCTTTCAACTGATTGCAATGTATTCCCATCTGCGTCGGGATTTGACGCTCATGGAAGCACGGCATTCGTTTATGCCGGCTGCCCTTAAAGGCAATGTGAGCATCCATTCCCATTGGATAACGGAGAATTTTACACCCGGAAGTAAGTACTCCTCTTACTGTCGATTGATTTTACAGTGATATCTGCACTACTCATCGACTAAAAAACACCAGATTATCCTTGTTAATTACACAAAATTGATTGGTTTAAATTGTGTGCAATGCTTTTGTATTTTTCCCCTTCGATTCGGAGAAACAAATATGTTTTCTGAGTAAAGGATGGCAGAAGACACTACACTACCCAGAATCCCCAGCTATCATTTGGCCTACATCATGTGCTCTGTTTGACAAACCCCGTTTTTTTCACCATTCATTCCGATGGCTGGCGTCTATGTCACGTGATCTTCAAATTTCTCCCTGCAGAAAAAGAAAACATGGCCGAAATTCGTTTTATTCTGGGTGTAAAATGCCTATTTTAAAGTTAGTTTGGCCATTAAAATGCGTTTTGATGTCATTTGATGCGAGAAATATGAGTTGTTATTTCAGATTATGTGTGCAGTGGATGTACATGATCTTTAGTTTGCTAGTTATTACGAAGATTACTTCAGGAAATCGCGACGTTTTCATTGTTACCAAGGTGGTTGCTAGGGACGCTGCTATCGATATTATTTCTGTTATGTTGTGTAACTGTTTAATGGTGTTATCTTTATTGCTACCCCCTTCCCCGTCAATGTATAGTGTTGGTCCACAGCCTAAACATATTAGTTTAACAACATCCGCATCTAAAGATACGTTATTTCCCCCCTGTGCAATTCCAGGCTCACATCTCAGAGCACATCGTCATTAACAAATACCGGAAACAGACCAAAATAATAATAATACCTTATTCCGAGTGTGCTTGCTTTTCTCTTTGAAAGTCATCACATAACGGCATTGTAATACACGGTTCGGCTGCATTACATATTACATATCTGCCGTAGTTCTGTATTTATAGAGCCCTGATGAGAAGACAAACATGAGGAACTGAAAACGTGACGTGGATCATACATATATCAGCCATTAAACAACATCTTACATTTCTTTTCACACAATACGTCTCCTCGCAGTATCAACACTAATTCGGCTCACTTTTATATTTGATCCAATTGGTAGATAGACTGTATTTACACCATAAAGGTGCACAGCTGATATAAAGGGACACCTGGTGGTTAAAGCATGTTATTGCATTTAATTATTTTTATTATTAGATATTAATATGATCCCTATAAATTATATTCATTACTCGTTATTCTCTACTAATAGTTCATTAAAGACTGTATATAATGACTATTTTGCACATCCCGTTCAAGATTTCATGATTTTCTAAGGTTTATTGACATATCATATAGGCCTACACAACTGTGGTGTAGTTCTGCACTGAATGAAAAACTTGGGTTGCAGGTTCCTCAATAGTGCATTACAAGACATCTATCAATATGTGTGCATACCTCCAGCAATGTTAACTATGTTGAAGCACTTATTTTAACTGATATTATACATAATGTATTAGACTCTTATGAGATGTATGTAGATATTTCATCTCCGGCCTTGTCAGGTATTAAACAATCAATAAATAAAGAACACAGAATTGTTGAATATAAAACACAGAATTTATGTGATTATACTAAATGATTTTCAAATAAACACAACTGCATATTTAACTGTTACACATGCTGATGTAACGCAAATGTTCCAACTTTGGATCAATAAAGTATATCTTATCTTAAGCTGATCGATGGCTACTGCCATATTTGCAAAATGTGCCTCTGAACCTTGACAAGTGCATGTTTCAGGCTTATCAATTAATGTAATGTAATGTTATCACAGGGGTCACACACATAAGACCAGCTGTTAAATAAAGCTCTTCTGACCTTAGCTGGCATGTGGGTATATATATTAATACTGCCCATAATGGGCACCATTTATTAATTATATGTTTTAAATGTGAGTGTTTCCTGTCCCCTAAACCTCCAGGGATGTACACAGTTTAATACTGGCAACTTCTTATTATGGGAAATACGAAAACGTCTTTTAAAACTACAACTCCCAGTTGAGACGTGCCATAGAGAACATGTTGCGAAACAGAATAGCCAGCATGTGTAGTTCTGGGGACGGGGTGGGGGAGGGGGGACGCGGTGGACCCGTTCAAATCCAGTTTTGGACAGTCTGCCGTGGTTCCATCCCATTTCAAGTGCTGTTCGAGAATCGGCTTAACCCTCGGAGCACACTCTACAATCACAGAGCTTGAGGACTATCACGGGGTTTGTCAAGAGCACATGGTATAGTCCAAACGATAGCTGGGGATTCTGGGTAGTGTAGTGTCTTCTGCCATCCTTTACTCCTGGGAATGGACGCTCACATTACCTTTAAGGGCAGCCGACATAAACGAATGCCGTGCTTCCATGAGCGTCACATCCCGACGCAGATGGGAATACATTGCAATCAGTTGAAAGCTATTTGCGTCCCTTTATGACGCTGAAGGAGCCTAGGAGCGTCACAATTGGACGCCATGGACACTGACCAAACGTCGCTATTGGACGCTTAGGGAGTGAGAGTGTGTTGGATACACTGTAACAAATAAGATTGGCTGCAAAGTTTTCCAGGTCGGATGCGTAAGACTAAAAATGAGGCTTTCAAAGGAGGTATAATTTAATTTTGGTTTAGTATTGATAAGTAAACTTGAGTCAAAGATTGCTGCAACTCCACCTCCTCGGCCCGTGCCTCGAGCAATATGAGTGTTGATATGGCTGGGTGGAGTGGCCTCATTTATGCTGACATATTCTTCATGTCTCAACCAAGTTTCAGTGAGACAGCATATATCAATATTATAATCTGATATTAAATAATTTACCAATATTGCTTTAGATGCTAGAGATCTTATGTTTAAGAGACCACATTTAATCTTCCTGTTTTGTTGCACTGTAGTAGTTGTTACATTTACTTTTATTAGGTTATTATGTATGACACCTCTATTAGGTTTTACCTTAAATTGTCCTTGCGCAGACACACACACCGCGATCAGGCACACATGCACCTGATCCACGCTGCTTCATCATGTGTTAGTGCTGAGCTTTATTTCATTAGAGGGTCTGTTAGCACCACCTAGTGGACAGCTGGTATAACTACACCACCTCTCACTGACTGGGTCTCAATTGACCTGAAGGGAATTCAGCTGGTGATAATATGATAGAGATGCTTTTTTATTTGAGATTATACATTTGGAGATAATTCCAACCAAGAAGTAACTTAACCTGACAAAGTATGTTTGTTTCCTAAAAGTCAGTTCATCAGGTGAGAATCCTACCAGAGGAATCTGTAGATGTTTGATCATCAGGATCACTTGTTCTGTATCACTGTTTAAATGGACATGACTAATGTTTCCTGATGCTGATGCTATAAATCTATTCTATAGTATTGTGGAGAGTTTCCCTCAGAGTTAAAGAAGAATGATTTTAGAAAGACTTCCTTGTAATGGTGCCAGCAGCTTTTGGCAGCAGTTTGATTGTAATCTGAGATATCATCAGCAGTGAAATATGCAGGCAGTTTCTGATCCGGTCCAACAGCTCTGATCAACGTGACTGACATATTTAAAAAAAGAAAAAGTTCAACATAGAAGAGTAACAGATGTGATATAACCTCACATTCAATGCGTGTTTAGGGTCGTCATGTCTTTACTGATACTGCAGTCAGAGACGCTCCAGTGGAGTCTCATGTTAGCTGGACTTTGTATCTGAAACTGTTTGATGGAGCGTTGAGTGAGTTTTCTGATAGGATGTTTGCGATAGCATGAGAAATGTTAGTGGAGGGGTCCGTCTTCTGTTCTCAGCGTCTGAACTGCAGCAAGGAAAACGTAACTTAAAATGATGGCAGCACTGATCCAGGTTTTCTGTACCTGTCCAAGTCAGAAATAACAGATCGAACAATTAGACTCCAATATTCAGCTTGGCTCTGTAACAAAGAGAATGATTTCCTCTCACACAGTATGTACTTGATACCTGAAGTCTCTGCGCTGTGTTCAAGTACAACTATTTTGGACAAAATGCTGGAAATGTGGGGTGACACAACAGTTGCCTCAGTCAAATGTACATTTGATGTTGGTTTCGTGGGAACCTGATCCCACACTGATCTAGACTTCATTAGAGGGCCCGTTAGCTCCACCTAGTGGACAGCTAGTATAACTACATCACCTCTCACAGACTGGGTTTCTTTTTTCTTTTTCTTTTTTTCTTTTTCAGTTATAAAATAAACAGACATTGCTCCAGATAACAGAACATACAACAAAACATGTAACAACAAACAACTAAACAAAACATAACGGGGGGGGGGGGGGTGCAAGGATGACTTCCTAAGACAGCTAATTGTGACATACACAGGACATTACCTACACCATACATTATACATTACACAGGAGATGCCATATTGACAGGGTCAGATAGGATGGCTGCGGACAGTGAACCGCAATCCTCCTGTCTCCCCTCAAAATCCCCCAGCAGAGAAGCTGCACGCTCCATGTTCAGTGGGTCCAGATACTCCCTCAGCCATGAGTCCCTAGTAAAGCAGGCTGGTTTGCGTTCCTTCCAGTTTAGTAGGATGAGTCTTTTTGTGGCTAAACAGCCCAATGTCCAGAGCCGATCGGCAGTCCTTGCAACATTGCCATCTGGCTTGAGACCCAGTAGGCATGCAATGGGACATGTAGGGAAATTAACTTTTAAAGTTTCAGACATTAAGGATATTACTTCTGACCAACGTTTTTTTTACCGCTGGGCATTCCCAGAGTAGGTGCAACAATGTACCTCGCTTGCCACATTCATGCCAGCATAAGTCTCTGTGTTTATTGTCCATCTTGGATTTTGTGACAGGGGTGATGTAAGCTCTATTGAGAATTTTGAACTGTATGATCCTGAATCTTACACATTTAGAAGAGAACATAGCTGACCTCCAAATGGAGTTCCACTGCAAAGCAGACAGAGAGATATTCAAGGCATGCTCCAGGACAGTTGGACAGGAGAATAGGTATTCGGGGCAGCCCTAGATAATAATTTATAAATGTTAGAGACCACACCGGATGATATGATTGCTTTCTTGAGGCGCTGGTCCTCTTCCATACATGAAGCAGGCATGGCTCCCTCCTTACATTTTGTACTAATAATAGATGCTAGTTGTGCATATGATAGAAAAGATGAGTCTGAGAGACCATACTGATTTTTGAGTTGTTGAAATGGAAGGGTTTGGTCTCTATATATCTGTCCAATTGTAGTAATACCAGCCCTCTGCCAGATATTATTACTTAAGGTGCCTCCTCCTGCAGAAAGACAGGGGTTACTCAAAATGGGACAAGATGGTAAAGAGAGCCCCTCTATGTTGAGTCTCCTGTGCAGTTGCTTTACAGTAGAGCATGAAAAGCGGATGATGGTATTATCCATTGAGGGTGGTGGTCTTGGGCAGTACCACATTGAGGCCATAGATATGTTTTGGTTTACAGACATGATGGATTGCTCCAGCCATTTCCAACTGCCTACCGGAGAGGCACTTTTGTACGCCCACGATAATGGATACTTTGCATTGAAGGACAGATAATACTGGAATACATCCGGGACTCCCAAACCTCACATTGATCTTGGAATGATCAACTTATTATGTGCGAGACAGGGTTTCTGACTGACGAGGAAGAAATGAGCAGAGTTTCTTCCTCACATGAAGGTGTCTAAGTTTACCTGAAGGGAATTCAGCAGGAGAAGATATAATTGAAATGCCTTTTTTATTTGAGATTATACATTAGGGCAGTGACGTGCACAGGTACGGGCTAATGTTGCCCGGGCAATGGCCCATTTGGCCTCTTTGGCTGACCTGCCCCTCTGGAGAGAGCGAGAGTTTGTTTTTCTTTTTTCTGTTGTGGCCGAATCAACATGATGAGCTCACAATTAGTATTGTAGCGTCTCGCTGCGGGAAACAGACTTTGTCAGCGCTGCCATCTGCCGGTGCGTTAAGATTTTGAGTTGTCTCATCTTGGGTATAAGGGACAAACCAGGGGACTTTACTTCCTCTTGATACCGTCGGTTATTTACAAAAAAACACCTAAATATAGCCTACTTGTTGTTATTGTGCTTCTGTCTTTCTGTGTCTTTTCATCTGCAAACTCCCTCAACGTGGCCGCTCTCTCTCTTTTCTTAATCACCCTCTCACGTGTGAACAGTTCACTGTCCCGCTTCATTGTAGGATTTCTGCCATGTCTCTACCACTTTAGTTTGACCATCTCTGACTGTTATTAAGTTATGTAATACTAAATAAATAAGTAATTAGATAGCTTACCGTTACTGCCCTCATAAAGAATGATAAGAATAAGAATAATGCGTATTCAACTGGTTTCATTCATTAGTGAGTTTATTTAAGGTAATTAGTTAGAGGCCCTATTGTATCAGTATGTCTGGACTGCACAGCAGTTACAATGGTCAAACTACATTAGAACAGAATTGTCCCCATTTTGTCTTTAATAGTTACTAAAATTAGATGTTTTAATGAGATATGGACCGCAACACAAAAAATGTCCCTGTTTTTTATTTTTAAAATCAAGTCACCGAATGCAATTAGTCACCTTAGCTTATTTTGTTATGAGATGTGAATTACTGTTCAATTTAGTTGATGTAATAATCATTTGTTTTATTTTACATTAAAAACAAGTTACAATTTTCAAAAGGTCTTATGTTTTTTTCCGGGGGGAGGCCCTTTTTCCAGTTTAGACCAATAGCCCCTCCAAATGTCTGTGCACGTCCCTGCATTAGGGGATACATATTACCAAGTTGTAACCTAACATGACAGCGTAGATTTGTTTCCTAAAGATCAGTTCATTGATGAGAATCCTACCAGAAGAATCTGTAAATGTTTGATCATCAGGATAATAATAATAATTCCTTACATTTATTATAGCGCTTTTTCAATGACTCAAAGCGCTTTACATATACACACATTACACATATATCATACATGCAATGGTCAGAAACTGTGGACAATACCAGTATAATTCCCCTTTAAAGAAGAATGTTTTAAAAAAAGACTTCCTTGTAATGGTTTTTGGCAGCAGTTTGATTGTCATCTATCATCTGTGAAAAATGAAGGGAGTGTCAAAACCAGACAATCAGCGTTCTTTAACTGAAGCTTTTAAAAGTTAACATACCAGGTATGTTATAAAACCTTCTTTGTGGTGTCTTCATATTTAGAGACCAATCAACCAACAGTCCAGTCCATCAAGAAGAAGACGGATGAGGATCTGTCTGCAGAGAGAAGCATCAACCTGTTCCACTGTCTGAATGAACTGAATGATCGTTCTCTAATGGAGCAGATCCAACAGTCCCTGAGTTCAGGAAGTCTCTCCACAGATGATCTGTCTCCTGCTCAGTGGTCAGCTCTGGTCTTCATCTTACTGTCATCAGAAGAAGATCTGGACGTGTTTGACCTGAAGAGATACTCTGCTTCAGAGGAGGCTCTTCTGAGGCTGCTGCCAGTGGTCAAAGCCTCCAGGAAAGCTGTGTGAGTGGAATGGATGTATGAATAAACACTTGTTTACGTGTCATAGATGAGAAATAATATATATTTTTTTTATTTATTTTAAAACATCCTTCAGACTGAGCGGCTGTAACCTCTCAGAGAGAAGCTGTGAAGCTCTGTCCTCAGTCCTCAGCTCGACCTGCAAGATTCAGGAGTGAAGAACCTGTGTGCTGGACTGCAGAGTCCACACTGTGAGCTGGAAACTCTCAGGTCAGGATTCTGCAATTTATTTGAAGTTCACCCCTTACAATCTCATTGGCTTAATATATTTAATTATTCAAATGACTTATTAAAGAGACTCCTTGGACTAGGGGGCACCAATATTCAAGGGTTTTTGTGTTTTAGATGACAAGATTATTCCTTTTTTACACAGTAATTATTAATGCTGTTCTTAACTATTTATTTAAATGATGCAGCGCCCATGAGACCTAATATATTGGTTTTTATTTCACACGATTTATTCCATATCACTCTGAAAAGCATATTGAAATAGGGGGTGTTGGACTGGATTGGTAACTCCAAATTAGGCCATCAGTAAAAGGTGGCCATGAGTAAAGTCAAGTGTGTGTGTGTGTGTGTGTGTGGTGTGTGTGTGTGTGTGTGTGTGTGTGTGTGTGTGTGTGTGTGTGTGTAGGCTCTCAGGTTGTCTGGTCACAAAGAAAGGCTGTGCTTCTCTTACTTCGGCTCTGATCTCCAACCCCTCCCATCTGAGAGAGCTGGACCTGAGCTACAATCACCCAGGAGACTCAGGAATGAAGATGCTTTCTGTTCTACAGAAGGATCCAGACTGGACACTGCACCCTCTCAGGTATGGAGAGACCGTCAGCATGAAGAACTTCTTGTTTCTCTTAATTCTGTTCAGATAAGCTACAGAGCCTGAGTAAGGAAACACATTGATCCCTTAAAAAGAAGTTTATGAAAAGATATTTAGAAACATCAAAAACGTAATTCTCATTTAAACAATAAACGCAATGAGAGTAGGGATGTTTATCTCTATGTAGGTCCTGACTGATATGTTGATATTTTAAGCTATTTAATTATTATAATTTAAGCTCAGACATGACTGGCTTCCAGAAGATTCATCCCTAGAGATCCTTTGACCTTCATTTTAGCATCACCAGAAGGTTTAAACCTGTGTAGTGTAGAGACAAATCTCAACACCTGTTCATAAACATAAGGTACAATAATTCAGATTCAAACTAGAGACCATCTCGCTAGAACCCTCAATAAGAACGTTACAATTGTGACCTCCTTCCTCCGATTCAACCCATCTTCAAATTCATTTAGACTTTTCAATAATAACATCAAACATCCCTTTCTGCCAAGAGAAACACCTTTTAGCTTATTGTATTCTCTGATAACTAAATGATGCCTTAATATGACGTTTGAAATGTTGACAGTCCTTTAACTGATGTGTGAAATGTCCGTGATCATTCAGACTGTTTCTTCCTCCAGGACCGACCATTGTGGAGAGCACAGGTTCAAACCTGGTGTGAGGAAATGTAAGTGTGGATTTAGGGTGATTATGATGACAAAACAGTCAGTTGAGATGTGTATTCATTATCACATTACTGACAAGATTATATATATTATCACATTTATACAAATACATATAATAAACAGCACCTGGACAAACACAAAGAAAAAAGCCTTCTCATGTAAGTATCCCAGTAATGACTGTTGCTTGTTTTAAATGTATTGTATTTACTTGTTTAAAATTAAATGTGTTTTAGGTTGACTTTTAAAATCTGTCCAGGGACTACAGATGAAAAATAGCCTCTTGGCTAACTCTGGCACGTTTACAGAAATGTTCATTAATGTGCACTGTCCCTGTTAAATAAATGAATAAATAAAATAAATAAATAAAATGTGTTTTCTGCAACAAGTCCTCCAACTCATACGACCAAATATGCCGATTGTTCAAGCGCTTAATACGTCCTGCTCCCGTTGACTGCAAATGTTACAGAGGGTCGTTCATTCACAAATAACCCTCTCTGTAAAATCCTAAATTGTAGGATAGTTTGGCCATTAAAACGCTTTTTGATTAGATTTCTAGCGAGAAGTGTATTTTGTACTTTTAGAATCCACGTCCAGTCGATATGTAGGATCTATAGTTTGATAGATACTACGAAGATGATTTGAGGTTTGCGGCAGCCTCCATGTAAAGTTACGGGTTGAAAACAGTATTTCCGGTCTCGACGTTTTCATAATAAAACCAATGATCAAATGAACATTTAATATTCATTACTAAAGGTACAGCCGAATCATCACAGCGCACAAAACCTATTACCGCCGCAGATGGACCAAAAAGGGGAGCGTTTGAAAAAAAAGGGGCGGGTCCGCTCAGTGAAACAATAACAACGAAACATGGAGGAACAGAAGTCTGCGTTTAAATCGTGTGTGTGTGTGTGTGTGCGTGCGTGCGTGTGTGTGTTTGTGTGTGTGTGTGTGTGGCCTAGCATTACTATACTTGTGGGGACCTACATCTGTTTACACAGTCACGTGTGGGGACTTGCCGCCCTTATGGGGACAAATTGGAGGTCCCCATGAGGGAATCATTCATTTGAGGGTGAAGACTTGGTTAGGTTAAGGGTTAGGTTAAAGGTTAAGGGTTAGGTTGGGGAAGAGCGCAGGGCTCCGGAGGAGCCCTGCGTGGTGCACTGGCTCTCTGTAGATAAGTGTTTAAAAAACATTAAAAACCTCCGTAAACATAAACCTTATAAAAACCCTTTTAAAAGCATCATAAAAGCTCCGTGAGGACAAGACCGTTTCAGACGAATGGTTAAAAAGTGCAGAGTGGAGCTGGACCACGGAACGGCGGCAGAGTATGTTAAAAAGCAGATCTCCCCGTCCCAGGATCTGGAGGGTGGTGTGTGTGTGTGTGTGCATGTGCGTGTGCGTGCGTGTGTGTATCGATGTATCTACGTGTGTGTGCGTGTGCGGAGCTTGTCCCAATGGAATCCATAAAGCACCCTAAATGATAGGGGGATCTAAAATGGCCAATTTAAAAGTGATTCCAGTTCTATTAGTAAAAGCCGTGCATAGAAGTGTAAGTGCAGTTAAAACACAAGTGCAATGATAAAATACAAATAATTAAAACAATCTCCCCAGTAATATTAATTTAAAAAGTAAAGGGAGTGTCAAAATTAACTAATAATAATAAAATAAAGGAAGGCACACCGGGTTAGTAAAATCGTATACAATGAACTGGATGTCACTGAAAAACAAAAACCACTAAAATCGAGGTCGGGTAAGTCTAAAAGATTCCAAGGGGTAGCTGTTTTTTTGGCTCTGTTTATTTGAAAGGGTGGCAGGTAGGTGAAGAGTTCCTCTCTGCGGGTGGTTTTCTAGCCTCCAGGTAATAAAATAATTTAAGATAAATATAAATAAACAAATAAAAGCGTCCCTCCTCATGTGGCTTTGAACATTTTCAGATAAAAACATACACATAAATACATTTAAAATTATAAAACATGTAAGAAGTAATAAAAACATAAATATGAACACCATTAAGATAAATAAGATAGTGCTGAAAACATGCGATAAAAATGTAGCACACCAATAAAAAAAGTCCAGATGAGGAGGATCTATAAATAATTAATAAATAAATATAAGTGCTAAAATACGTGGAGGGCGGATTAAAACAGGCTGACACACCCGCAGAGATCCACATGAGGGAATCATTCATTTGAGGGTTAAGACTTGGTTAGGGTTAGGGTTAGGGTTAGGGTTAGGGTTAGGGTTAGGCATGTGTTGGTTATGGTTAAGGTTAGGATAAGTCTCCAGGAAATGCATGTAAGTCAATGTAATGTCCCCTGAAGTGATGTATACATGGTATATGTGTGTGTGGTTGTGTGTGTGTGTGGCCTAGCATTACTATACTTGTTGGGACCTAAATCTGTTCACACAGTCACGTGTGGGGACTCGCCTCCATTATGGGGACAAATTGGAGGTCTCCATGAGGGGAATCATTAATTTGAGGGTGAAGACTTGGTTAGGGTTAGGGTTAGGGTTAGGGTTAGGGTTAGGGTTAGGGTTAGGCATAGGGTTATCCGGAGGAGCCCTGCGTGGTGCACTGGCTCTCGGTAGATAGGTGTTTAAAAAACATTAAAAACCTCCGTAAACATAAACCTTATAAAAACCCTTTTAAAAGCATCATAAAAGCTCCGTAAGGACAAGACCGTTTCAGACGAATGGTTAAAAAGTGCAGAGCGGAGCTGGACCACGGAACGGCGGCAGAGTATGTTAAAAAGCAGATCTCCCCGTCCCAGGATCTGGAGGGTGGTGTGTGTGTGTGTGTGTGTGTGTGTGTGTGCGTGTGTGTGCCGATGTATTTACGTTTGTGTGTGCGGAGCTTGTCCCAATGGAATCCATAAAATACCCTAAATGATAGGGGGATCTAAAATGGCCAATTTAAAATTGATTCCAGTTCTATTAGTAAGCCATGCATAGAAGTGTAAGTGCAGTTAACACACAAGTGTAATGATACAAATACAAATAATTAAAACAATTTCCCCAGTCATATTAATTTAAAAAGTAAAGGGAGTGTTAAAATTAACTGATAATAATAAAATAAAGGAAGGCACACCGGGTTAGTAAAATCGTATACAATGAACTGGATGTCACTGAAAAACAAAAACCACTAAAATCGAGGTCGGGTAAGTCTAAAAGATTCCAAAGGGTAGGTGTTTTTTTGGCTCTGTTTATGTAAAAGTGTAGCAGGTAGGTGAAGAGTTCCTCTCTGCGGGTGGTTTTCTAGCCTCCAGGTAATAAAATAATTTTAAATAAATATAAATAAACAAATAAAAGCGTCCCTCCTCATGTGGCTTTGAACATTTTCAGATAAAAACATCCTCCGCACAACTAAAAGGCTCTCATGGACAGAGTTATAACAAATCTGCAGTCAGCTGAGGTTTTAGGACCCAGCGGCCTTCTGGGAAACGGAGTCCGCTCAGAGCTCAGTCGTCTCCTCCGCACAGACTCAGCAGAGCCTTCTGGTAGTCTCCTTTAGTGTGCTCCTGAAACAAAGAACAATTATATAATACTTTGGGACTGAAGCCTCTGCAGACCGTTTACATGTACAGAAACCTTTATAGCACACTACAGGAAAGGGAAGTCCATAATAGGTCCCCTTTAAAAATGTTTTGATGTTTGATGAACAACTTTCCCCAACATACTTTTGGACAATATCACATCCAGTCTGTGTTCTTTTTGGGGAAACTGTGAACCCCGCCGCATACGCTCTGTGCTGCAGCCACTGCTCTCTTGTATCCCTTTTATTCAATTTTTTTATACATTTTAAACCCAAACAGGGCTTTTATAAACTTGTATTGGTTTTACTACAGGAGTTTTTAAATAGGTTTTTAAACACAGAATATTGACCCGAGAGCCCGTGCACCACGTTTGGGGTGGAAATCCAAGAATAGGTCCCCAACATACTTTTGCACAGCATGCACAGTATCTTTTGATTTAACGGTTCTTGTCTATGTTTTTGTATTAATTACAGAACACAGAGACCCACACACACACACACACACACACAAACACACACAATAAGAAAATACATACAAACTTAAAGCATATTGTTTTATGAATATCTAATAACTGTTACTTTTTTCTTTTTTAAATCGTTTATCATTTTAAAAATTACTCTATTCGGTCGTCCGATCGAATCAATCCCTAAATGTTGAACTTCAGTTGTGAAGTCACCATAAACTAACTTGTAATATGGACCATTTCTAGCTCTGCATCTTCTTTTCTTCCATCCCATTCCTCCATACTCAACCCAAGGTGCTTTCCTTGGCTTGAGGAGCCCAGATGTTGTTTACAAAGGTAATGTTTAGTTGAATGCCCAGGTCTAGGGCTCCCAGGCCTCCATATTCCCTACTCTTAAATATCAAATTACGGTTAGCAACCTCCCTTGTTGTACCCCACACCAAATTGACACACTGTTAATTATTTGGGCTGGTGGGGAAAAATGTTTGTAGAAATAGGATCTTGCTGAGTATGAATGACCCTACAGGCGCTCGGACGCGAAGGCCCGCCCACAACTGCGTGCACGTCTGTGATCGCAGTTTTAATTATGTTTATTCTTGATTTATAATTTGTATTTTTATTCTCCCAGTGTTTAACTTGTTATTTGACTTCACTTAGTTTGTTGAGTTCAGCACAGCTGTCGCTACAAATAGTTATTCCAAGTATTTTAATTTCTTTTTTCACTTGAACGTTAATGTCACATTTGGCATCGTCGGTGCCGATCCAAACACCTTCAGTTTTGCTGTGGTTTAATTTAGCTCCTGATGCCAATTCATATAGGTGTAGGTGGTTTGTTAGAACATCCATTTCCTGTTGGTTTTTTATTATAACAGTCATCTGCATAGGCGATGGCAGTAATTTTGGGCGAATGGCCAACTGGTGTTCCTGATATGAACCTGTCATTGTTTATTATTTTAATGAATGGACTTATGGCCAGCACGTACAGAGCTGCGCTTAGAGGGCACCCCTGCTTAACCCCTCGCTCAACATTGAATGCATTTGTCAACACACCGTTTACATTTACACAGACACAAGATTTAAAATACAGACACTTAATCATGTTTATGAAGGCTTCAGGAAATCCGTAGGCCTTCATCACCGACCATAAGTAAAACCTGGATAAATAGTCGAAGGCTTTTTTTTTATCAAGTCCAATAATAAAAAAACCTTTTCCTTCTTTTGGCTTATTTATGATTTCTCTTCAAATTGATAAGTTGTCCCACATAAGGTGACCTTTTATAGCACATGTTTGCTCCTTATCTATTATTTCATCGAATAAATCTGTTAATCTATTCATTATTATTTTTGCTAGTATCTTATAATCAGTATTCATTATAGTTAAATGTCTCTAATTATAACTATATCAGTTTCATCGGTTTTTTTATATAGTAGAGTCAAGACACCTTCATAAAATGAGTCCCCCATACAACCACTGCTGAGACCTTCATTAAACATAGAGGTCAGTAAGTTCAAAACATCATCAGATAACAGTTGATAAAACTCAGTGGGCAGGCCATCAGGACCGGGGCTCTTACCGACATTCAGCTCTTTCACCGCCTGGATCACCTCATCTTTTCTAATCTCACCGAGAAGGAAATCAAATTCTTGGATGTTGTACGGATTGTTCCCAACAGAGTTTTAACACAGTCCATTTCAATGTCTATTTTTTTGTATGCTTCAGAAGATACATCTCTTATCACTTCCCGTTTCTGTTTTTCATTATACACAATGCAACCTTCTATGAACTGTTACCACAGCCAGTCTCTAACTTCCAACTTAATACAACAAAATGTGAATATCAGACCCTCTGCAGACCTCCTGAATGTTGTACTTCGAGTCATAGAAATGAAGGAGTACAAAGAAATAAAGAAAATAAATAAAAGTTAGGCCAAGAAAAAAATAAACGCAAATATATATATGAAAAGTAGCTATAGGTTATTGTTCTGCACAAGTCAATAGCAGTTGACTATCTTTTTTGAAAATGAAAATACTATATATAAATATATACATATGTACACATGTACTTGGCAAATAATTAATAATATATGCATATACAAATATATGCATATAAACATTGTGAACACTTTTTTTTTTTAAGTGACTTTTGTTACATTCATAGTTCACACATGTTGATGTGGAGATTGAGGCTGGACAGATGATGGATGGTGAGACCAGTGGAGCAGACCAGGTCCAGGATGTGACCACGGCTGTGTGTTGGGAAGTCGATGTGTCGACAGAAGTTGCAGCAGTGAAGGGTTTCCTTAAATACAGAGGCTTATTTGCAGGTGGGGTCGTCAACTTGAATGTTAAAATCACCCAAGAGGAGAACAGATGGGGATATGGCAGAAAGCTGAGTGAGAATGTCAGAGAGGTCGGAGAGAAAGGAGGGGTTTGGCTACGGGGGATGGTAGATGATGGCTGTGACCAGGGGAGTGGGACCAGAGAGTTTGAAGACCAGGTGTTCAAATGAAGAAACAACGGGATGGAGATTAAGGTAGTTTGTATGTCCTTTCTGATAATAGCAGCTATACCACCTCATCCAACCACACACCCCTACCTCAGTGACCTCATCCAACCACACACCCCTACCTCAGTGACCTCATCCAACCACACACCCCTACTTCAGTGACCTCATCCAACCACACACCCTACCTCTGTGACCTCATCCGACCATCCGTACCTCATCCAACCATTCACCCTACCTCAGTGACCTCATCCAACAACACACCCCTACCTCAGTGACCTCATCCAACCACACACCCCTACCTCAGTGACCTCATCCAACAACACACCCCTACCTCAGTGACCTCATCCAACCACACACCCCTACCTCAGTGACTCATCCAACACACACCCCTACCTCAGTGACCTCATCCAACCACACACCCCTACCTCAGTGACCTCATCCAACCACACACCCCTACCTCAGTGACCCTCATTCCAACCACACACCCCTACCTCAGTGACCTCATCCAAACAACACACCCCTACCTCAGTGACCTTTTTACTTATCAAACAAACACACCCCTACCTCAGTGACCTCACCAACCAACACCCCCTACCTCAGTGACCTCATCCAACCACACACCCCCTTACCTCAGTGACCTCATCCCAATAAACACACCCCTACCTCAGTGACCTCATCCAATCCACACACCCCCTTACCTCAGTGACCTATCCAATCACACAACACCCCTACATCAGTGACCTCATCCAACCACACACCCCTACCCTCAGTGACCTCATCCAACCACACACCCCTACCTGCGCCTCAGGTCACCTTCAGTTAATGCACTACATCCCATCAGGACAACAACTCTGGAACTCCCTTCCCAGTCACATCCGAAAGGCCAACACTCTTGAATCCTTAAAAAAATCTCTCAAAACTCACTTCTTCTAGCTTTCAAACTCTGTTTTTCTATTTCCTCTCATTGACCTGCTTGAAGTAATTGTCACATTGATCTTTGTAGTACAGTGTAACCCAGTTAGTTTCAGAGAAATAACAGGTCAGTTATTGGTACTGTATCTGTCCACTAGATGGCGCCAACAAACCATCTAATGAACTAAAGAAAGAACAGGAACATACATGTCGGATTGAAACAGACCTTGATTGAATATATTTTTCTCTCAGAAGGTTCCTTACTGAGTGAAATGACACGGATGTATATATATTTGTTAAAACATGCACATGAAAAATGTATTTCTCAATTCATTCATGACACATTATTATTGGCTTCAATCCTATATTGAATTTAATTACAATTACTACATAGATTATTAGCATCTATGACATGCTGCTCCAAACTAAATGTTATGAGGTGTATATAAGTCACAGAGGTTTGTACACAACAAGTTCAGCCCCAAGGAGATCTTATCACCCTTTGTAGGAAGAAAACAAGCATTTCTGGTAATTAATAAAGGCAAGTGTATCTATACATTTCAACAACAAGGCAACTCAAACTGCTTCACAAAAATATTAGAAACATTAAGACAATGTGAAAAAAACACATTATAAAATCACATATGAATACATTAAAAAACATTCATTTAATATCCAAGTGTGAAACAGTTGATTACTGGGAGATGCTTTCAGACATTAAAGTCATGTAAAGTCACAATAAGTGATCCACATGTTAGCTGAAGTGAAGCCATCTCTATATAGAACATTTCATCTTCAGGACAGGAAGATTTGACAGAGAACACAGAGACACTGAGGAGTCATAGAACAATAACCCAAAGCCAGCATACAGAGGTTCAGTGAATGTGGTTCTGGAGGTGGATCAGTGTGTCAGAGTTCACAGGAATCTGATGAGAGAAAAAACACAGCAGCTGTTCATCATCAGACAATATGGAGGATTTATTGTTATGTTTTTATTTTTATATAAATATTTTAATAAACTAAACACAAACAGTAAGAAAATCTGTGTTTGGTAGATTATTTATTTGTTTTCACAATGCTTCTTGGCAATAAAACGTATACCGTTGCAAACCCTGTTTTCTTACTTTTCAAATTGTGCCACATGTGTGAGGGACATGCATTTGTGGGATGAGCAGCAGAGCTGAGTCTGTGGGTTGTGCCCATGAAAAATGTGACACATCTCTGTGCACCTCTCGTCTCTTTAAGATGTTCTTGAGGTCGAGGCCAAAGGAGATCAGTCCCCGTCCTTCTTTGGTTCCTGGCGGTCTTTCAAGGATCCTGTTTGTGACACCAAATTGTGGTGGGAGGCGTGTGGCGCAGTGGATAGAGCCTTGGTGTTGGGATCAGGGGGTCACAGGTTCAAACCCCACTGCAGTCAGCATGTCGTTGTGTCCCTGAGACACTTCACCCCAAATTGCTCCTGTGGGGATTGCCCTCAGTATTGAGTATGTACGTCGCTTTGGATAAAAGCGTCTAACATGTAATGTAATGGTGGAAATGTAACGAGACAAACAAACGAATAATAATAACATGGTGAGGAAACCTTTCCTTTATACTGAAATGAAGATTCTTGGAATAAGACAGTCTTTTAGGGAGTTTATTTTAGCCAGAAGGTAAATTGTTACAGAGTCAAGCACTCTGCGGCAAAGAACAACATTCAGGAGGTCTGCAGAGGGTCTGATATTCACATTTTCACACCACAAATAGTAGAGGAGGGGCTGAGATAGATAAAAAGATAAACATATAGGATTATTTTAAACACACCTGCTAGCAAATGGAGAAACATCATGTCTGTACTCCACAAAAGGACAAGACCACTGACCTTTCTAGAACACATGGTGAACTTTGAATGCTCCCTCAGGGTGATAACACTGTCCATCACACTCCACTCTTCTGATCATATTACATATTGATCTCAAACATTTTCCATTACATGTGTAATGTTTAACCGTGTTGCATCCTAACAGATTCCTTATTGGGCGTTACAAAGATAATCAACCTCTGTGTTTTTAAATATTTAAATGTTCTCCATTTATCTTTGTATATCTAATGACACAACTTTACATCATGACACACATTGAATGGAGTAACAACGGATAGTTTAATCTGATCATTCTCAGTGTTGGAAGATGGCTGCATTGAGCCCTTCTCACTTCATGCACTTAACTCCAGAGTATTAAGAGTTTATAATAAAAGCCTCTCAGCTGATTGGAGCAGTCAGACCAGTTCAGCCACTCCCTGCATGTTTCACTGATGATCTCAGACTACAATCAAACTGATGCCAAAAACTGCCTCCATTTCAAGGAACTCTTCATAAATCCCTCTCCAGTTATCAGACATGTTGCATTTCTTCATTTCCTCTCGCTGACCTGCATTCAGTCATTCCCAAAGTGAAGTTGGTGTTCTGCATGTTGATGCTGAACCCTGAGTTGCTCCATGGCCAAGAGTGTGTGTGTGTGTGTGTGTGTGTGTGTGTGTGTGTGTGAGTGTGTGTGTGTGTGTGTGTGTGTGTGTGTGTGTAGCTTCCCTAGAGCAAGTGGTGCTGCAGTGCATGAATGAGGTGTGAATGGCTCGTAGTTTGTAAAGAGCTCTGAGGGGTCGAGGAGACCTGATAAAGACATTTATCAGAACTTAACATTTGTCCTGCTTGATGCTCCAGGTCGACGAGCACTTCTGACAGCTTTTACGTTAGGTCAGACCTTTGTAACAATTTAAAACAATTTACATGTTTTGAAACATGTTGGATGGAAAAACCACAACTTGGATTCATGAGATCATTGACACATGTGTTGTCTTCAAATCTTTATTGAACTTAATTACAAATGAATACATCGATTATAAGCAGCTATTAGATGCTGCTCCAAACAAAGCGTTATTAAACTGAATATAAGTCACATTGGTTTGAACACAACTAGCTCAACGCCAAGGAGATCATTTCACCATTTTAGGAAGAGATCTACCATTTCTTCCAGCAAAGGAAAGGCAAGTTTAACTTTACATTACATTTCAACAACAAGGCAATTCAAAGTACTTTATACACATATTAAAATATGCAATTACTGGGAGATTGTTTCAGACTGTTAGGTCGACCTATGAGCGGTCGCCCAACAGTGAGGAGGCAGAGGCAGAACATCCAGACAACTGTCAGCGTGGGCATTTATTTACACTATTCACTATATTTACAACTATCTACAAGGGAATGGCAAACAGCCAGGCCTGCTGAACTCTGCAATTCTGGACAATTCAACTCTGCAATACCACCGACTGTAGCCAACCTGCACCAACCCAACGATGGCACTACGAGCCTTTTAGAGCCCCACTATTTAGGAGGTACCATTGATAGGGTGCTACAGTCAGACATGTGCTTACAGTTAAGATGAAGACAAGTTAAACAATAACAAACATTAAATATCCATATATAATGCATGTATGAAAGGAGAACTAGCATCCCCCAGCAGATATAAATGTAACAGCATCCACCCCCCCCCCCCTACACCATCCTGCTCATTAAACCCCACCCAGTCAAAGAGGTTGTTGATCCCCGGGGAATCTTTTAGTGGCGGACAGGAGAACAGACGTAGGTGTTGCTATATATGTGTAATTCAATTATAACGTTAACAAACTGCATTTGTTACAAGAAACATATGTTTTTAATCTTACTTATTGTATTATTGCCTATATTTTCCTGCGACCCAGGAATGCATATCCAATGTTCACATGTGGTGCAAATAATGTGCTTCACCAATGAGGAAGCCATTTGAAGCGTAACGGAGTCTGAGATCTATGTCCCCCGAGATCCTCTCCGTTACACAGACATACAGAGCAGAATAACTAAATGCCGCTTCTCAATTACGCACAATCATTGAGCCACATGTTAACCAAGGTGAAGCCTTCTGTATCTACAACATTTAAACCACAGGACAGGAAGTGGTCTCTCCTACAGAGGACACAGAGACACTGAGGAGTCATATGACCAGAGCCTAAACCCAGCATACAGAGGTTCAGTGAATGTGGTTCTGAAGGTGTGGAGGTGGGTCAGTGTGTCAGAGGAGACTCTGTAGAAGGAGAGAGAGCCAGCAGGATGATCCAGATACACTGCTACTCTACCAGAGGAGGAAGAGGGGGAGGAGGAGGAGGAGGAGGAGGAGGAGGAGGGGGAGGAGGAGAAGGATGAGGAGGAGGGGGAGGAGGGGGAGGAGGAGGAGGGGATTTGTGTTACTGTCTCATTGTGCCAGACAGAGTAACCTTTATCAGAGCAGCTCAGACTCCAGGACTGATCATTCCCTCCAAACTCACAGTCCCTCCTGTTTCCTCTCCTGCTAATTCCTCTGTAAGTCACTGATATATGAACCCCTCCTCTCCACTCGACCTCCCAGTAACAGCGACCAGTCAGAGCTTCTCCACACATCAGCTGTTCCCAGTAGTCAAACCTCTCTGGATGATCAGGGTATCGCTGCTTCTCTCTCACACGTGTCACCTCCCTGTTGTTGTCAGACAGTTTGAGTCTTATGTGTGCTGTGTTTGGGTCCAGTGTGAGTTCACAGGCATCTGATGGAGGGGGATAAAACACATCATCTGTTTATCATCAGATTCATACAAAGGTTTTATGTATTTTGTGTACTGTTGTTGTTTATTTATTTCTCATCACAAGTCAACATGAATCCACACTTACACTTCCTCAGACCTGGTTTTAACCACTTCTCTCCACCATGGTCCACTCTGGAGAAAGAAACAGTCAGGATGATTTTCTAATGCATTATAAATCTTATAGGTGAAAGAACAGGTGTTCTCGTGAGTTGAACAAAAGTTCAGATATTTCCCTAAACAGAGGTTTGATGGTTCTAGAATAAAAATAAATGATCACTATTCATATCCGAAACAGAAGGACCTAAGTAGAGAACCAACATATCCCTGCACTCTAAAAACAAATGCCTTGGCTCAACAAAGAAAATCAACGCAACAGTTTGCATCGATGTTTATTGAGTTAAGACAACTTTTAATGAAATCGTCTTAAAGCAACAAAGTTATTTGAGTTAGGCTTTTCCTCTACAATCAGAGGTGTTTTTAATTACCACTTACTTAATAATTGGAGCATAAACACAAGTTTTGAAGTTGATTACTCAAAAGATGAAGTTGTTCCGACTAGTTTTACCACATGATTTTAAAGGAATTTTAAGTGGTGTGTACTTAATTACCATCATTGTGAACACACGTTTTAAAGTTGTCAACCATTTATAAATGAAGTTACTCCAAATATATTGTATTCAATCGTTTTTTTTCTTAGCTTTTTCATGTTTTTGCCTTTAAAGATTCACTTTTTATTTTGAACTGCAGTTGTTTATTTCAACACATGATGTTTCAATCAGGAGAGACTTCATTTAGTTTGAACATGTATTGACACATGCCATATGACAAGGTGCATGAACACCTGAAATCACAGCTGACTGCAGGAGAGAGGAGAACCATTTTATAGTTTGGCTGCAGCTCGCTGATTGGCTGCTGGAGAATGAGGTGAAATGTAATAGGTTAAAGAGAACGCCTGTGATGAGCTGATTATATGCAGCTGCGGAGTGAATGTATACAGTATACACCCAGTCTTCCTGAAAGAACTTGCGCTGAGGATAAATAACACAAGTTTAAATTGCCCCACAAATAATAAATAAACACATTAGCCATATTACCATGGGACATGGGGACACAGCAAATACATGCTGCCATCACATGAAGTTAGAGGCCTTTGCATATTTCAAACCAGTGCCAAATATGTAACATCTGTAAAGTGTTTGTAAAGCTACAGAAACAAACTCTCAATGGCCACCAATCCGCAGATCTCACATCCATTTCAAAAAAGATGTAACAAAGATGTTTGCACTGCCGACAATCATTGTTTCAGACAGTATGAACACATTTAACGCAGAATGCTCTTTCATTTGTTTCCCTCCACCACGATGGTTGCCATCGTATGGTCAGATCCTGGGTGGACCGGTCACTGATGAAGGCGATATTCATGTCTTTTTGAAGCACATTAAATAATAAGTTAGCGCATAAGAGATAATGAATTAGGTAACTGCATACTTTTTAAACTGTCACTCTTAGCGAATTCAGAGCCATTATTACCAGCTGCTAAAGCAACGCTGGTATTGTTTTCACCTATTGAGTCTGCATGTGTGTGTCGTCATGGCAATGTGGTCCTGAAGACACACAGAGGTGCTTTTGAGTACTTTGCCTAGTGTTTAAATGCATGTGGACAGATTTTGTCAAACACAACCGTGCAAGTTTTAGTGTATCTTCTCATCTGTTTTGCAGGTTCCATACAATATTTGAATATATTTCAAGATTTTTAATTACGTCGCTAAACTCCTTGAAAAGGTCATTTTCCTTTTCTCCAAGGTACACGACAAGGCAGTGGATGGCTATAGTTCACTGCGTACTTCAATTGTATTGTGCTATTTTTGAAAAAGGAAAAAAAGAGAAATGACCTAAATGAATATATTCTGAATGGGTGACTGCCAACAACTTGCATTTTAATGACAACTCTAAATAAGGATCGTACCTCAAGAAGCATCCTTGATCTGCTTCACGAGATTCATTTTGAATAAAAAGCAATATCACAATAGTAACCAAAGTATTTGTACTCTCACAGTATCCTCTACTACTTTGTATCCTCTCACATACCTATTCACAGTTCAAAGGCTGCTAATGTTGGTCAAACAGCAATTTGCTATACAGTGCAACTACAAGGCTATCTACTGTATTTGTCAACCTGATCTCACCAGAATGCGTGACTCCACCACGACTTCTTAACACCACAATGCGTGGTGGAGTCACGAACTTTGTGACATTTACGTGTCGGCACCACGCAAACAACCCCAATGTAAAGTGAATGAGGCTCCTTTGTCGTGGTGCACGCACGCATTTCTACAACATCCCGCAGTGAGCTTTTATTCGATAAAACGTTTTTTAAAATCTACTTTATAGCACGGGAGGCTTCTTTTATTTTATTTGTATTCATAATCATTTTTATTTTTCGTCAGAATGTAAAAATTACATTAGTTATGAATTTGTATTCTCAAAAAACAGTGCATTGTGTGTAATACAACTGTGATTTTTATTAAATTAGTTCCCCCTTCAATTCGGAGAAACAAAGATTTTTTCGGAGTTTTTGGATGGCAGAAGACACTACACTACCCAGAATCCTCAGCTATCGTTTGGGACTACACCATGTGCTTAGCTTGACAAACTAAATATTAAATATTAAATTAAATATTACACATCTGTCGTAGTTCTTTATTTATCTACAGAGATCGGGCTCAGAATAGACCGGAAACTATTCTTTTACCGTTCTGTTTTAATTTCACAATAAAGTTAGTAGTCATATTTTGTTTTGATATTATTGTTTTTTATTAACTACTAGACCACTGGGTCATGTTAAGACCATCTTTTCTGTGTTGCTGTGGGGTTTTTCCATCGCTTTTGTGTTACACATATCAAAACAATAACAAAAATATATTCGTCGTAAACTAAACCGGAAACAGCAGTATATTTTATTTTGTTAACACTGTAAACTGTACAGCGTTTTAACCCAAACGACCTACTGGTTAAAGCACGTTATTGCACGTTTAGAGTAATTGCAATGCAGGAAGATTGTGTTGCTTTTTAACGACTGTTTAAAATGCCTTTTTCTTAATGTCTTTCATTTTTGTAAAGCACTTTTGAATGTGTTATATTTTATGAAAACATTTAAATATTAAGAGTACATACAAAATAGTGGGAAAGTAGAAGGTCAATGATATAAATATAGAATAGAAAATATCAAGAAGATACTAGTGGGAAAGTTGAAGGTCAATGATATAAATATAGAATAGAAAATATCAAGAAGATACTCAAATGATATCTAGAATAAAACAGTTTAGTGCCTGATATGAGGATGTGCTAACTAATAAGGCTTTATTTAAACATTAAAGAATACTTTAGGTTAAGGTCTTCTTTTAAACAGGAAAAAAGCTTTGGGGGTATCTAAATATTAAGCCTGACAAAGTCTAAATTGCATGGTTTGTTTTGGAACTTGACAATCAACTTTCCTGCAATGTTAACTATGTTGAAGCACTTATTTTAACTGATATTATACACATTAATTGTAATCTTATGTATGTAGATAGTATAAGAAATGTGCAGAATACGACAGTGTAATGGTGGAGGTACACACATATTGATAGATGTCTTGCAATGCACTGTTGAGGAACCTGTGACCCACATTTTTCATTCATTGCATAACTACACTATTGTGTATATGATATGTCAATAAACCTTAGAAAATCTTGAAATCTTGAAAGGGATGTGCAAAATAGCAATTATATACAGTCTTTAATTAACTATTAGAGAATAACGAGTAATGCATATGCTTTAAACGAATCTGCAGATAAATGTTTAGTCTTCTCAAGCACCAACTATCAAATATCTCGCCTGATTGTTGGCACTTGACAATCACCTTCACTGAATTGTACTCAGGTGTAACTAAAGTCTGATTTAAGGGTTGTTTATATTAATCCCTCAGGCTTATAAAAGACCCCCATCACCCCAGCCACAAACTGTTCTGTCTGCTGCCGTCTGGCAGGCGGTACCGCAACATCCAGACTAAAACCACCAGACACAGACACTAACACCTGAACTTAGAAACAACTTCCATAACATTCATCTGGCTGCTACTTAGAAAGTATGTATCTAATATATCATATTCCAATCACTTGTAGACTCTTATTGCACTATTTCACAATGTGTTCTGTGTAGGCCTATCTGTTTTATTGCGTAGCACTGTTGGAGGAGCCTGTGACCTAAGGGGGGGGGTAGGACACGTTCGATTCCTCTTTTGAATAGTGTGCCGTCGATGGGTTTCATTCCATTTCGAAGTCCTTTTTTTTTACTCTCTGTGTAAACTTTGCACACTGCCACTCCAACATCCAATCACAGAGGTTGAGGACTGATCACGGGTTTGTCAAGCTAAGCACATGGTGTAGTCCCAAATGATAGCTGAGGATTCTGGGTAGTGTAGTGTCTTCGGCCATCCTAAAACTCTGAAAAAATATTTGTTTCTCCGAATCGAAGGGGGAAAATACAAAAGCATTGCACACAATTCAAACCAATCAATGTTGTGTAATTAACCAGGATAATCTGGTGTTTTTTAGTCGATGAGTAGTGCAGATATCACTGTAAAATCAATCGACAGTAAGGATAATACTTAATTCCGGGTGTACAATTCTCCGTTATCCAATGGGAATGGACGCTCGTAATACAATACAGGGGACATGATCATTATCTTTTAAATAACGTTAACTAAAGGGAACAATCTATTTGACACAGCTGAAGCACTGGCCCTCCTTAAAAACTAACTAATTTAATAAAAATCACAGTTGCATTACACACAATGCACTGTTTTTTGAGAACACAAATTCGTAACTAATGTAATTTTTACATTCTGACGAAAAATAAAAATTATTATGAATACAAATAAAATAAAACAAGCCTCCCGTGAGTTACTTAAAAAAACGTATTATAGAATAAAAGCTCACTACGGGACGTTGTAGAAATGCGTGTGTGCACCATGACAAAGGAGCCTCATTCACTTTACATTGGGGTTGTTTGCGTGGTGCCGACACGTAAATGTAACAAAGTTCGTGACTCGACCACGCATTGTGGTGTTAAGAAGTCGTGGTGGAGTCACACATTCTGGTGAGATCAGGTTGGTATTTGAATGACAAGAGATGACACTCACCAATGTCCTTTGTATATTTCTATTTGTCTTAACTGTGAGAACTTGTCCAGGCATGTTAAGTGGGAGTGGACTTGAATTCCTTAACTCAAGGTGTAGAACAATTAAAGGTGGGGTAGGTAAGTTTCAGAAACCGGCTCGAGATACACTTTTTGTTATATTCCATGGAATGCTCTTAACATCCCGATAGCAATGAATATCTTAAGTGCTTTGACAAAAAATCCATAGAAAAATGTCATCTGTAGAAGCCGTAATACTGTAAAAAGTACAACCTGCCTGTCAGCCTTCCATCGGGGCACAAACTTATCTCGTGCCCTCATTGGTCATGTGCGCGTTCGTGTGTGTTGGAGGAGGGGCTCTGTAAGGAAGTGGCAGATTTTCTCCGGTTGTGTATTTTCAAATTCTAGCGATCTCGAGCCGGTTTCTTAAACTTACCTACCCCACCTTTAAGTTATCAAGCCAATTGCATTACTTACTACAACTTGAATTTAGTTTTAAATCAATTAACGCAGAAATCAGAGTTCAAATTACACACAATATTAAGTTGATGTAATTACCAACATTATTACGTCAACACAACTTATAAATTAATGTTTGCAACTTAAAATGTTTATCTAAATCAATTAACTCACATTTTTATCTTGCAACCATGCATTTAATTAAGTGTAGGTGAAAGGTCGCCTGCATTCGTTTTTAGAGTGTGGTTAATAATGAAAATGAGAATGATTTGACTTTCTCAATTTTAATGTTATTTATAAATGTTTCCATTCAATACGATTTCAAGGGATCATTGTGTTTTCTTACTCAGGCTTTAAAACTTCTCCGAACAGAATTAAGAGAAGCAAGAAGTTATTCATGCTGACGGTCAGTCCATACCTGAGAGTGTGCAGTATCCAGAGTGGATCCTCCTGTAGAACAGACAGCATCTTCACTCCTGAGTCTCCTGGATGATTGAAGCTCAGGTCCAGCTCTCTCAGATGGGAGGGGTTGTAGCTCAGAGCTGAGGCCAGAGAAGCACAGCCTTCCTCTGTGACCAGACAACCTGACAGACTGAACACACACACACACGCACACACACACACACACACGCACACACACACACACACACAACCACACACACACACACACACACACACACACACACACAGTGTTATTTAAGTATTTTAAGTCAAAATAAGGTCTTTAAAGTCAGTCAATTAACTTAAATTAAATTAAATTAGTCAATTAAATTAAATTAAATTACATTAAGCCAATAAAAGCTTACGGGTAAACTTTAAAGAAATGTTGAATCCTGACCTGAGAGTCCCCAGTTTACAGTGTGGACTCTCCAGTCCAGCACACAGGTTATTCACTCCTGAATCCTGCAGGTCGTTGTTACTCAGGTCCAGCTCTCTGAGACGAGAGGACTGGGAGCTGAGGACTGAGGACAGAGCTTCACAGCTTCTCTCTGACAGCTTACAGTCACTTAGTCTGAAAGATTAATTAAAAACACAACAAATAAAGTAATATTTCTCCTCCATGACACATAAACACATTTGATGATGTTTGTATTCCATTCATCCTTCCACCTACATAGCTTTCCTGGAGGCTTTGACCACTGGCAGCAGCCTCAGAAGAGCCTCCTCTGAAGCATAGTATTTCTTCAGGTCAAACACGTCCAGATCTTCTCTTGATGACAGTAAGATGAAGACCAGAGCTGACCACAGAGCAGGACAGAGATACTCTGTGGACAGACGTCCTGATCTCAGGGACTGTTGGATCTGCTCCACTAGAGAACGATCATTCAGTTCATTCAGACAGTGGAACAGGTTGATGCTTCTCTCTGGAGACAGATCCTCATCCATCCTCATCTTGATGTACTGGACTGTTTGCTTTTTGATCTGTGAGCTACTTCCTGTCTGTGTCAGCAGGCCTCGTAGGAGAGTCTGATTGGTCTGCAGTGAAAGACCCAGGAGGAAGCGGAGGAACAAGTCCAGGTGTCCGTTTGGACTCTGTAAGGCCTGGTCCACAGCACTCTGGTAGAGATGTGTTAGTTCAGGTTTATCTTCAGACTTCTTGGAGGTTGTTGGTTCTTCTGCCAGCAGGTTGACTCCAGAGGTGATGAAGGTCAGATGGACATGAAGAGCAGCCAGAAACTCCTGAATGCTCAGATGGACGAAGCAGAACACCTTGTCCTGGTACAGTCCTCTCTCCTCTCTAAAGACCTGTGTGAACACTCCTGAGTACACTGAGGCTGCTCTGATATCGATGCCACACTCTGTCAGGTCGGACTCATAGAAGATCAGGTTGCCTTTCTGCAGCTGCTCAAAAGCCAGTTTTCCCAGAGACTCCATCATCTTCCTGCTCTCTGGACTCCAGTGTGGATCTGTCTCAGCTCCTCCATCATACTTGATGTTCTTCACTTTGTACTGAACCACCAGGAAGTGGATGTACATCTCAGTCAGGGTCTTGGGCAGCTCTCCTCCCTCTCTGGTTTTCAACACCTCCTCCAGAACTGAAGCAGAGATCCAGCAGAAGACTGGGATGTGGCACATGATGTGGAGGCTTCGTGAGGTCTTGATGTGGGAGATGATGGTGCCGGCCTGCTCCTGATCTCTGAATCTCTTCCTGAAGTACTCCTCCTTCTGTGGGTCAGTGAACCCTCGGACCTCTGTCACCATGTCCACACACTCAGGAGGGATCTGATTGGCT
This sequence comes from Chaenocephalus aceratus, assembly GCA_023974075.1. Classification (NCBI taxonomy): domain Eukaryota; kingdom Metazoa; phylum Chordata; class Actinopteri; order Perciformes; family Channichthyidae; genus Chaenocephalus; species Chaenocephalus aceratus. The sequence goes on along the minus strand of JAMFTG010000354.1, from coordinate 57,007 downwards.
GCTGCAGGTCGTGTGGTTATCCAGAGGCGAGCAGAGGGAAGCAGCTTCCCCCTGATGAGGTTTGTCAGCAGCACACCCACTGAGGTGGACTCTGTGATATCAGTCAGGATCTCAGTGTTGAGGAAGTCCAGAGGAAGTCGACACTCATCCAGACCGTCAAAGATGAACACGACCGGGAACTGATCGAACCTGCAGATTCCTGCGTCTCTGGTTTCAGAGAAGAAGTGATGAACGAGTTCCACCAAGCTGTACTTGTTCTCTCTCACCACGTTCAGCTCTCTGAAGGTGAATGGAAATGTGAACTGGATGTCCTGGTTGGCTTTGCCTTCAGCCCAGTCCAGAGTGAACTTCTGTGTTAACACTGTTTTCCCAATGCCAGCCACTCCCTTTGTCAGCACTGCTCTGATTGGTGCATCTCTTCCAGGTGAGGCTTTAAAGAGGTCTTCTCGTCTGATGGTTGTTTCTGGTCTGTCTGGTTTCCTGGATGCTGTTTCAATCTGTCTGACCTCATGTTCCTTGTTGACCTCTGCAGACCCCCCCTCTGTGATGTAGAGCTCTGTGTAGATCTGGTTCAGAAGGGTTGGGTTTCCTGCTTTAGCAATGCCCTCAAACACACACTGGAACCTCTTCTTCAGGGTGGACTTGAGTTTACGTCCACAGACTGCAGCAGCAGTTCCTGAATGGACAAACAAGAAGTGTGATTAAAAGGTAAGTAAGATGTCAGGCAGTGTCAACAAAATATAATAAGGTTACCCGATTAATGGTGAACATTAACGTTCACAAGTTTCATATCATCACAGTTAACTGTTCAGCTCCGTTTATTAGTAATGTACCCAGAACACAAATATTAACAGCGCAACGTTTTGTTGGTTCCTTAATGAATGTTTTAGTACCAGTACTAACCAGTAAGCGTATGCACTGATTAAAGACTATGTTTAATGAAGTGAAACTCCTCCCATCTTTCCTCCACCTCCTCTCCATCGTGTTCAATGTGTTGAACCCTCTTACTGCTCTGCAGACGCTCAGCCAGCTCCTCCTGCTTCATGCTCCTCAGGAAGTGCAGTGAGATGTTCAGAAAGGCCTCTCTGCTGCTGCTCCTCTGCTCTTCATCCTCACCGTCCAAGACCTCGTCATCCTCACTCTGACTCTCTAAGCATTCTGGGTAATCTGAAGTCAGGACTGTCTGGATCTTCTTCAGCTCACTCTTCACAAAAGTAACGATGTGGTCCTCCAGCAGCTGGAACAGAATAAAATGTAAACTTTAACTGGAAGTCAACATCAGATTGTGAACCTGCCTTTCACTTGCAGTTTATGTCTCACAACTACACTGACGTTAGTTCCTACCCGTAGAGAATATCTTCTCTCGAGTGTTCAGCAATTTAATGTTTGCATTGTCTTCACAGGAACTAAAAATACAATGCCTGGTAATGTAAGGATATAATCCAGCATGAACACACATACTCTCATGCTGATGTGTTTGGCTAATTTTCACCAAGCAATCAAGTGGTGACCCAATTCATGATAAAGACGTGATCTTTAATGATTGTTGAATGCACTGTTATCTTTCAACACGGCACTACTGTATTCAATTTAACAATAGAGGTGTAACTAATCTGCAGTGAGCGTTTCACGTGACATAGATATTTGAGATGATGTGTTAAAGTAAAAGCTCTCAAGACAGGATTTAGCGCGTCTCTGTACGTCAGCAACACGGTATATTTATATACTTTCCCTTAATTTATATGGTTTATGTGGTTAAGCTGTGAATGGTGTGTGTGTTCGTGTGTTAGCGTGCTAATGGTATACATGTGTCAGCTCTCTCTATTGAACAGCTTTTAGAGGCATGAATAGGTAATTGAAAAACATGCATTTCATTTATTGTTTATTTGTATTTGTAATCCTTCTAACCCCAGCTCTCACGGGTTGTTGTGGTGTGGATTAAACAGTTCTTTACTCAAGAACGTCTCTAACTGGAGGGAGACACAGATCATGTGTGCAGGCGGCAGCATGGAGATGGTCTCTCAAATCAGATACTTCCTTAAAGGTCAACTATTATGCTATGAACAATATATTATAGAGCCATATCTATACAAGACATGTCTCTGAAGTGTTTTGCTTGAAATATTAAACAGATCACCCATTCTAGCCTCATTGTCACGATCTGTCTTTATGGTGTTTTGTCGTGTCTATATCTGTTTTTGGTTTTCTGTCTGCGTTGTGTTTTGTCTTGTTTAGATCTGTCTGTGGTTCCCTGTCGTTAGTTTCCCTGGTGTGTCATATTACCCGATTGTGTTCACCTGTGTTCATGTTTTGGCTCTCGGGGGATGGTGGGTTAAGAGACAGATTCTTAACAAAATCTTTACACATAAATCTGCGAGTGTCAGAATGTAAGAGTCAGGGGGTTAACGAAATCTACTAAAACAAAGTACTTCATTATCTACTCCACCTTGAGGGGCGGCTGTGAAATCTCTTCTTTGATCTCGCATGCTGTCTGTGTTTCTTTGCTTTTCTTTGCAAATATCTTGTACACCGCTGGTTCAACTATGGTTTCTTGATGCACTACAGTGGTTGCGTGGAGATCTCTGGAAGACACCAGAGTTAACACAGCCCAGTCTGTTGAGGTCAGTGTCGCTTTAACACTACGGGGTCCATACGTTTCTCCATTCTTCAGATTGTAGAAATGCAGTTCATTCGCCATATAGTTGAATACATAACCCCAAACATCGCCATTTTTCAGAGTCCATTCTTCATGAAGTTCTTCGGCTGGAGGTGTCTGAACCCGGCCCAGATATTGCATTCGTTTCTTGATTGGCGCTCCGGACTGATGGCTGTACGTTGTCACAGAAGTCTCGCTGATTAAACCCATATCTATGCTTCTCTTGGCCATTTTTCTTTTTTGAAAAGTGCCTTAGTTTGAGCATAGTGCCTTAGTTTGAGCATATTTATTTTCGTCTATTTCCATCCCCTTACTTTTAAATTATCTGGTGAGGAGGGCGGGACATGTTATGTTAAGTGGAGGCGGACCCCTTGTACAAGCTGGAGGCTTCATGGAGTGAAATGGAGTAATTATAAAAAGACAAAGGTCATGTTTTTAAAATTGTTTTATTATTTCCCCTCTTCAGAGAGACTTTTCTTATAGTTAGTAAAAAAGTAATTACACATTAGTTCACAGTCGCTACAAATAAAAAAGAGAATATCCTCAGGTATCACTAATAAACAATATTACGACTTTCTGAGATATTTTCACACAATATACTTGTAACTTTTTTATAGGGCTTCAGATATTTTGCATGTCTGCATAAACACGGTTTCATCTTTCTTGAAACTGTCCGTTTAACAAAAGAGTGAAGAATAATGGCTGTTTTCTGCTTCTTCATCCTCTGAATTTTCCTCCCCCGTCCCTCTTCCTTCTCATCGCACAGATAGTGTTCTAAATCTGCCTACCTTCCCTGCACTTTTGTGTATAAAAGCTGAAAAAAGTAGATAATGAAGAACTTTGTTTTAGTAGATTTCGTTAACCCCCTGACTCTTAATGTCAGTTTGTGATTTTGAGGCTATTTCAGTGAAAAACAAGGCTGTTTTGAACATTTGCCAGATTTATGCTTAAATTCTCTGAGAAAGTTACTGAAAAGATACACTTTTGTGTATAAAAGAGGACCACTAACATAAAGTACTCTGTTTGATTTCGTTAGGATTCTGACTCTAAAAAGGCAAGTTTTTTGATTTAAAGACTTTTTTTACAGACATTCGGCAGATTTATGTGTAAAGATTTCGTTAAGAATCTGTCTCTTAACCCACCATCCCCCGAGAGCCAAAACATACTCAACCCCTGCAGCAGCTCGGGTGTGAACTCCCATACAGAATGTCAGTCACTGCGTAAAACTTTTTCAGTGACACTCTGCAGATTTGTGTGTAATTCACTCACAAAGGAACTGTAAGATACACTTTAATGGATGCAAACCTATAGTTAATAAAAGTAATTATACATTAGCTCACAATCCTACAACTAAAGGAACTGTAAGATACACTTTTTATGTATGCAAAACCTGTCATTTTGGAGAAACCATCTCGAGTGAGCTAGAATTTGAAAGTACACAAACGGGGGGGAAATATCCCCCTTCTTTCAGACTTCCTTACTCTCCTTCCCTCCTCCAACACACATGACCAGAAAGAGGCTGTACTCCGAACCCTGCCCCGATGCTGCATTCGTTTCTTGACTGGCGCTTCTGACAGTTGACTTGGTAAGCTGAATTGTCTGTCTTTTTTTATTTAGTTTTGAGCATATCTCATATACACTGGCCATAGCCTCAGGAGGCTCATTTATACAGAGATTAACATCAAAGGCTTTCATCAATGTGAAATTACACATCACATCAAAGGGCAAACATCAAAGGCTAATTAGATTAGACAACAAAGGACTCTGAGGGGCAGGGGTCAAAGATACTATCTTATTCAATACATCAAATTACTCGACAACAAAGGGACTGCCTGGGGCATTACAATCATATCTGATTGCAATATAATTACTCCACTCTCGGGGCAAGGGTCAAATACCTTAACTATCTTAATCAATCCATCAAAAGACCTATACAACAAAGGGGCTGCCTGGGGGATTTTAAACATATCTGATTGCAGTCTAATTACTCCACTCTCAGGGGCAGGGGTCAAATACCTTAACTATCTTAATCAATACATCAAAGAACTACGCCGGGGGGCCTTTCACGCCAATCTGATAACACACACATCAAAGAATGGGAGGCGGGACATGGGAGGCGGGACATGGGAGGCGGGACATGGGAGGCGGGACTTAGCTCATTGGCCAATGGGAGACTGACTTAGCTCATTTGCATAATTGGGGGCGTGTCCACCTGTAACTTTGTATGCATACTAATTTGACGAAAGGGGTATGGTTACTACTACTCCCGAGCTCCCACTCTCGGTTCACTAGAATGAATGGAGAGAGAAAATAAATCTAGATTCGGCTTTTAGTGCATTTTACAACTCATAGGACCTAATGATTATATTAAGGGATATAAAGGTGTTCATACTGGGTAGTTTAGTTTAGTTTAAAAAATGATCCGCTGATTTACAGACGTCTCTTTCCCCATGTTAGTCAATGGGAAAAAGTATTTCTGGGCCCAGTGACGTCACGGACTGATACGAAAATTGTAGTACCGCCGTTTGGACACAACACATTTTTGCCTCAGAGTCCGGCGCACTTCCTGGGGGCTTGGTCTGGCCCTTTAAATCAGGGGTCTCAAATTCAAGGCCCGGGGGCCAAATCCGGCCCCTGACTTCAATTTATATGGCCCCACAAAAGCTTGCAAAGAATATAATATAGTTTATTATACGGTTACATGCCACTTTACAGAAGCAGGATGCCCATAAACTACATGTCCCACAATGCATCTCGTTTTGTAACATGCGCACTGAAGAGACTTGTAATTATTTGCCCTGGACTTCTGCTTTCAGACGTAGTTCATTACTAAGTTATTATCCTATCCGATAATAATCCAATTCAGAGGCAATAATGTAATATAATACATTATTTTATATATATATATATATATTATATATATTTATATAGTTACAAACCGGCCCTTTGAGTGCAACCTTTATGGGAATGTGGCCCGTGCTTTAAATGTAACCAAGCCGCTACAGGCCACGTCCCTTTGGAGGTCCGCATGCAAGCAGTGAGGTCTGTGAAGAGAAGGCTGTCTCACAGCAGAAACTCTGCTCAACACTGCCGTGAATAAACTCCATATTACGTTCCAAACCACATCAAGGATTATTTCTGAAACAGTATGGAGCTCAAATGCTTTTTATATAATAATTATAAAGGAGTGCCTTGGAAATATTTGTTTACAAACATTGTGATCAAAACGTTTGAGACCCACTGAGATAACTTAGACTAAAGTGAACTATCTAAACACTCAGAGTCCTTTACCTCACTGACCTGGCGTTATAAGATCCTCTCAGCTAACACCAGATGCTAACAACAACCCGGTACCGGTGGGGTTTTTTTTTTCTCTCTCTCTCTCTCTCTCCTCTCTCTCTCTCTCTCTCTCCTCTCTCTCTCTCTCTCTCTCTCTCTCTCTCTCCTCTCTCCTCTCTCTCTCTCTCTCTCTCTCTCCTCTCTCCCTCTCTCTCTCTCTCCTCTCTCTCTCTCTCTCTCTCTCTCAGCTCCGTTGTTTCCCCCCCGTTTTTAGAGATGTGGGTACGGAGAAAAAGAGAGAGGGGTTTATTTTCTGACACTTTGTGAGTCTCCTGACACCCCGGGGACACATAGTGATGTAGAGAAGGCACATCGCATACGGCTGCTGTGCCCTCACAGGACTGCAAGCTGCTGTTAGCAACGCTCTCGGGTGATTTACCAAATCATAACAGGCTGCTCTATTAACCCAATATGTTGAGTGATATGTTTATCTAAAAGCAACAAAAAAACATGCAACTTCCGTTATTTATTAAGTGGCATTGGGAGGCACTTATACACATACAACGACAATTCTAAATACATAAAATGCATGTTAAGACCGTATTGATGACAATTCAGTAGTGAGTTTGTGGCTGTTGTAGTCAGCAGGAGTAGCTGTGCGTCCACTCACCATAAATATGGAGTCCAGGTGAGTTTGATGCTGCTGGGCAGACTGACCACCAGGACCCTCTGATCTCTGCTGATGAACTCTGTGGAGCGAAGAGGAGGATTTTAAACAAATACAGAAACTAAGAGCTGCATGTGCTGAGTTTGAAGATCCTCCTTGAAACCGGACATACAGGACAAAAGATGTAATTTCATTTTTCTAAGTATAATACCGTTTCAGAATAATGTAGTGTGCGGTGGACTGGTCTCAGATGGTGGATCCTTATAGAAACACAATCACTGATAAAAGTGTAATAGAGAATAAAACCTGATAGTCTGCACAGTCAGCAGTTATTGGGCCTTGGGGTTTGGGCGCCCTATTGTATGAAGATGTGCTGGTGACTGTTTCCTGAGTCTCTCTTCATCAGCTGTGTTAAGAGATGACCCCTTTCTTACTTCTTAATATGCATAAAGAAAGGTTGTAAACATTATCTCCTTCAGATACTGATAGGACTCAATATATGCCATGAGTCAGAGAGTAAACATCTGACTCATAAATAATAATAACAATACATTTTTATACTTGGAGGAGCCTTTCAAGACACCAAAAAGCACCTAACAATGCATTAAAGAAACACTCAACAAGGTAAAACAGCAACATATAAAATTCAGGCTGGGCAGACAGAAAGAGAGACATCAATGAAAAGCAGACGGGACAGGAAGTAGCTTTGATAAACAAACCGGACTAAAGTGAGCAGGCTGATCCGAACAGGACAGTCTGAATGAGGTGATTGTGCCAGACTGTCAGAAGTGCAATACATCTTCAGTGTCTGACATCAGTTTGAAGCTCTGCTGTGTTCTCCTTGTGGTTCAGTTCTTTGCTTCAAGAACTCCTTTACGATGTGCAGCAAATACAATGCAGCTGAGAAGGATGTAGACATTTTAAAGTTTTAAACGCAAACAACAAAATAACTTGAATTCATACCTTGGTCCATCGCTATGCTCTCCATCCCCAAACCAAATAGGTCGAGGCATAGACGAGTCACTCTTCATGGACACACAGCTGGGTCCAGGAGAGTCTGGTCTCTCACGGTGGATCCTGATAGAAACACAATCACTGATGAATGTTCAGAAGATAAAACTTTGTAGATAATTATGTTGAATTTCAAGCGTTTTAATAAAGAAAAAGAAAAAATGACTTTTGGTATACATTCTTACTCGAGACTATCATCGTGCTCTCCATCTTTAAAATAAATAGGTCGAGGCATAGAGTTTCCACTCTTCATGGACACACAGCTGGGTCCAGGTCCAGGAGAGTCTGGTCCCTCATGCTGGATCCTGATAGAATCAAAAACATGATGAATGCAAAGGTTCACTGACACTCTGCTGAACATGATGCTGACTTTTGAACATGTTAATACTGATAAGATGAATAATAACTTTGGATCAGTGGTGTCCATCTTGCAGGTTGGCAGGCTCAAAAGTCCTCTGTTGAATCCTGGTGGATATCTTGTGGTGCAGTTCCTAAACACAAACACACAAGATGCTCGTTACTGCTCCTTCCTCTCGGTCACACACTGGATCTGGGACTGAACAAGAAGGGAGTCTGAGTGAGCTCATACTAAATCAAACACAATGTATTTATCTATGGACATTTACAATTAACTGTGTTTTTCAGCAATATCAAGAATGAGAGAAGTCAACGGACGAGCGGCATATCTGCTGTGAAGGTAAGGGTTAGGGTTTTGGTGCACAGGCTCTCTGGTAAATATTTTTATTTAAAAACCTGTTTAAAAACTCCTGTAATATAACCAACTAACCCTAACCAATACAAGTTTATAAAAGCCCTGTTGGTCTGTGTTAAAAAAATGAAATAAAGAAAATGCAATAAAAGGGATAGAAGAGAGCGGCTGAAGCACAGAGGGGTCTCCCCCGGTGGTGTGGCCGAGGCTGTGTCCCACAACATCTGGTAAAATATGTGGTAAGTGGGTTAAAAACATAGGGCTAAAAGGACCGAGGTTGACTTTGTTTAAAATCGGCAAACAGGTAAAATTAGTGTGAAAACATAAATTATAAATAAATACATTAAAGTGCTTTTAAAAATAAGTGCTGGTAATACAAATTAGAGATTAGTGACTTCAAAATACTTTTCCATTGTGCAGTTTGGCTCACTAATAGTATGCCACAACTCATAAGGTACTTATAAAGTAGTCTATTACGAACTCTAGCTCAATTATTTAGATTTTTAACCGGCCAAAATGACTACTACTCGATCAAAACAAGACCTCGCAAAAGGAGGCCTCAAACCCTCGCTCTTTCCTGACTCGGCTAGCGTTGCTACTGCTAACGCTGCTGGGGAAACCCTAGATGCCTTGCTGCTACAGTCAATGATGGAATCTCTCAAGAATGACATATTCGAGAAAATTGATGCATTGGCCGCGAGTCTGCACTCTGAAATTTTGTCTGTGAGACAATAACTGAAGAGCTCAGTTGAACCACTTCAGCACGCAGTAGAGGAACATGAAACCACGATCCGAGATCTGGAGCAAGCTGCCACTGACCACAACACTCGGATAGGCAAGCTGGAAGCAACAGTTGACATGCTAACTTCACAAGTGAAACGCTTGGATGACAAATGTGAGGATCTTGAGGTCGCGGAGGAATAATATGTGCGTGATGGGTATTCCGTAGGGGAAGCCCGTGCCACTGATTTCGCCGTGCAGTTGTTCCGGGACTTGCTCAAGCTGGACGAGAAGCCTCTACTCGACCGTGCCCATCGGACCCTGCGAGAGAGACCCAAGGAGGGGACCTTACCGCGGCCCTTTGTTGTAAGGGTACACTTCTTTCATATCCGGAGCCAGATTCTGCAGCAGGCTGGTGAATCCTCTCCTCTTCTCTACAACGGCAAGAGGATCTCCATTTTCCCGGACTATACGTCCTCCGTTGCCAAGAAGCGAGCTGCTTTTGTCCCAGTTAAGCATACTCTACATTCCTACCCAATTGTGAAGTTTGGTCTCCTCTTCCCGGCAACTCTCAAAATTATCATGCCGAATGGAACGTGTTGAACTGTTGTGAACGATTAATCTCTTGAATGCTCTTATGCTGACGTCATATCTGTCAATCTGTCAATCACACAGCTGGTTTTAATAAAGGGATCATTGCTGGCTCACTCGGAGAACTCAGTCAGTGTCATGTGAACTACAATGGAAGTGTGTGGCGTCTTTTATTCTTCCGTAGTATTAGTCCAAGGCTATCTAGACCTTTGCTGGTAATGGCTGCTGCGCCAACAGAACGTCACACAGGTTTGAGGATCCTACAGTGGCCACTGACTTTGTTAATAAGAACTGTAAATAGACTGCCTATCCTACAGTGGGTCTGTTTAAAAACATTTATGGTGGTCGTTCATTATTCAGCTGGAGCTTATCGCTAGAGTTTGTTGACAATATTGTGGACTACATTTCCCAAGTGCCTTGCCCGGTCCACGTGACCAAGCTCTGATTTATAAATAATAAAAATAAAATTAAGAGATAGATATATACTAGCATTATTGTTTATTTGTGTACTACATATTGGGCCACTACGGATACCTCTTTACTCTGGTTGTTAGTTCAATTATGGGTAACTTATACAGTGGGTTGTACACTGTACATTTATTAATTCTTAATATGTCACTTTATCTCAGGTAGCGCAATTGTGTCTCTAAGGCTACCTTTGAGCGTTTAGGTTTAGTCCTAGTTATTAGTTTGGGTTTTGCACTTGGCATCTCGTTTGGGGAGATCGCTGTGCTGGGGTGGGCTGGGGAGCTGGGTTCTGTATGTTTCATGTTCTTGTTTTGTATGTTTTATGTTTTATGTTTTATTTTTATTGTATTCATCATTGCACTTTGTTTTGTTGGTTGCCGGTCCTTCATATTTCCGTTGTATCTTTAAATGGTCCAGCCCAGGTTAATTCAACGCCATGATGGGAGCGCCCTTAAGTTTACTAGTTGGAATTGCAGGGGACTGAACTCCCCAGTTAAGCGCACCAGGGTCATGCGCCATCTTCAATATTTGGGTGTTCAAGTGATTTATCTTCAAGAAACAAACTTCAAACCATCTGTTTTTTCTAGACTTAGGAATGGATGGATTGGACATGCTTACTATTCATAATTTATCAGCAAGTCTAGTGGAGTTGCTATCTTGATACACAAATCGGTTCCCTTTGCTTTTACTCGGATGGTCTCTGATCCGAATGGCAGATACCTGATTGTTATTGGCATGATATATGACACCCCTGTTCTACTAGTAGTGAATGTGTATGCCCCTAACTGGGATGATGTGAATTTTTTTCGGCAGCTCTTTTCTAACCTTCCTGACATGTCCTCACACTTCCGTATCTTAGGTGGTGACTTTAATTGTTGGCATGAAAATGGGAATTGTTGCAGTTTTGGTGAGTTCCACAATTGTTTTATTTTCTTGAAGCCAATATTCACTGGTCTATGAGTTATCTACTCATTTATTTGAAGTTATTTACTTCATCATCTGCGAGTATGAATTTATGTTTATTAGATTTTGAATAGAGACACATTTCAACTGGTCTCTATTGTTGTTCATTCCTCCTAAAATGTAATTTTGATGTATTGATTAGATCTAGTGTTACGAGACATTACCATGAATATACACTGAACAAAAATATAAACGCAACACTTTTGTATTTGCTCCCATTTTTCATGAGATGAACTCAAAGATCTAAAACATTTTCGATATACACAAAATAACCATTTCTCTCAAATATTGTTCATAAATCTGAAAAAATCTGTGATAGTGAGCACTTCTCCTTTGCCAAGATAATCCATCCCACCTCACAGGTGTGGCATATCAAGATGCTGATAAGACAGCATGATTATTGCACAGGTGTGCCTTAGGCTGGCCACAATAAAAGGCCACTCTTCAGTTTTATCACACAGCACAATGCCACAGATGTCGCAAGTTTTTAGGGAGCGTGTAATTGGCATGCTGACAGCAGGAATGTCCACCAGAGCTGTTGCCCGTGAATTGAATGTTAATTTCTCTACCATAAGCCGTCTCTAAAGGCGTTTCAGAGAATTTGGCAGTACATCCAACTGGCCTCACAACCGCAGACCACGTGTAAACCACACCAGCCCAGGACCTCCACATCCAGCATGTTCACCTCCAAGATCGTCTGAGACCAGCCACTCCGACAGCTGCTGCAACAATCGGTTTGCATAACCAAAGAATTTCTGCACAAACTGTCAGAAACCGTCTCAGGGAAGCTCATCTGCATGCTCGTCGTCCTCATCGGGTCTCGACCTGACTCCGGTTCGTCGTCGTAACCGACTTGAGTGGGCAAATGCTCACATTCGATGGCGTCTGGCACGTTGGAGATGTGTTCTCTTCACGGATGAATCCCAGTTTTCACTGTTCAGGGCACAAGGAGATGTGTTGCACTGCGTGAGGCAAATGGTGGTCACACCAGATACTGACTGGTTTTCAGACCCCCCCAGACCCCCCTAATAAAGCAACACTGCACGTTTCAGAGTGGCCTTTTATTGTGGACAGCCTAAGGCACACCTGTGCAATAATCATGCTGTCTAATCAGCATCTTGATATGCCACACCTGTGAGGTGGGATGGATTATCTCGGCAAAGGAGAAGTGCTCACTATCACACATTTTTTTCAGATTTGTGAACAATATTTGAGAGAAATGGTTATTTTGTGTATATAGAACATATTTTAAATCTTTGAGTTCATCTCCCCCTGGACGCGCACCAACACCCCCGTCACCATGCCTACCACAATCATCCGGACCAAAACGTCCTCCCCCCCCTTCAAGACTGCTGTCTCCGAAGCCTGATAAGGATGTGTGTGTAAAAAACGCAAACACTGACTGATATATGCTGGGTCCAGGCTCAAGGGCGTATGGCACTCTCAACTCTTTCAAGGACAATGCCGGGGCCCTGCCTGCCAGTAGCTTTGCCGATATCTGTGTTGATAGGTAATAGATTAAGAGCGGTGAATCATCTTAGAAACAGGAAGTGCTCAAAACGTTTGTGTGAGTTTATCTAATTTAGCAAGTGATTCCATGTCAGCCACAGCTTGTTACAACAAATCTTACTGATAGTGTATCTAACAAACTTAAACTAGCTTTATTAAATGTCAGGTCTTTGGCAGGAAAAACATTTTTAAATCAATGATTTTATCACTGAGCACTATCTCGATTTTATGTTTTTAACGGAAACATGGAGTGAACAAAATAACAGTGCAGCTGTTCTTATCGAATCAACCCTCCCAACTTTAGTTTTCTGAGTCAGGAAAGAATGCATAAGAAAGGGGGTGGAGTTGCTATTCTGTTCAATGATTCCCTTCAATGCAGGAAGACATCGTACTGTATGGGAACTTTGCTTCTTTTGAATATGTGGCCCTTCAGCTGGAAAGCTCCTCTCGACTCTGTTCCTAAATATCTATAGACCACCCAAATACTGTGCAAGCTTTTTTGATGAACTTTACTGAGACTGCTGTCTATATGTGTATTGACTTTGACCGTCTAGTCATTGTTGGTGATTTTTAACATATCCATTTTGACAAAACCCCAGGGACAGAGGGACTAATAACTGTTTTGTTGTTCTTGATAGGGCTATGGACTGAGGCGGAGGCATGTGACGGAGCCCACGCACAATAAGGGGCACTCTGGACTTAAATTATCTTAAAGTGTCTGAATATCTCTAGGTTGTGGGTGACTGATGTTGCACTCTCTGATCATTCCTGTGTTTTCTTTGAGAGCTCTATTTCTGTTCACACAAATGTTCAAAAAGAGGTAACACAAAGCGATATTTAACTGAAAACACTAGTGAAATGTTTACTTCCACACTTTGCTAACATCTCAGTAAATGAGCTAGTAGATCATTTTAATTAAAAAAATTAAAAATGTTATAGATGCCATTGCTCCAACTAAGGTAAAGGGTGAGGAAAAAAAATCTCCATGGAGAAAGGCCATGACCGTGAGAACAGAGAAAAAAGAGTGTCGAAAAGCTGAACGCAGGTGGCGAAAAACAAATCTCCAGGTGCACTTTGAAATCTATAAAGAGAGACTTGGCCTTTATCATTTTGAATTGAAATTTGCCCGACAGTCTTTCTTCTCTGATATCATTGCCAAAAACAAAAACAACGCACGTGCCTTGTTCGCTACCGTCAACAGACTAACTAACCCCCCAGTGTCAGTAGCCTCTGAATTTCTATCCACCAGGGCGTGCAATGAATTTGCCTTCTTCACTGACAACATTCAGAAAATCAGACAAGCATCAGTGCCTCTGCATCAGGAACAGCAAATGTGTTGTCTCTGTGTCCACTTAACATCAATTCAGACACCATGACACAGTTCCATCAGATTAATGATAAAAACCTGGAGGACATTATACAACTTCTGAAATCCTCCTCCTGCTGCCTTGATATTATTCCAACTGGGTTTTTCAAAAATGTTTTTCCTTGCATGGCCTCAGATCTACTTCATATAGTAAACAAGTCTCTTCACTCAAGTGTTTTTCCACAGGCCCTGAAAACTGCAGTCATTAAACCGCTCTTAAAAAAGCATAATCTAGACGCTTCAGTAATGAACAATTACAGGCCCATATCAAACCTGCCATTCTAGGTAAAATCATTGAAAAAGTAGTCTTTCAACAGTTGAGTAATTTCTTGCATTTAAATAACTGTTTCGATGTGTTCCAGTCAGGCTTTCGTCCAAACCACAGCACTGAGACTGCTCTTGTAAAGGTCTTCAATGACATCCACATAAACACAGACAGTGGCAGAACTTCAGTGTTAGTATTATTAGATCTCAGTGCTGCGTTTGACACTGTTGACCACAACATATTACTAGGCCGACTTTCGGAAACAGTTCTAAATTGGTTTGAATCCTACTTAAAGGACAGCAACAACTTTGTTTCTATAGGTAAATACAAATCTGAGTTGACAAATATGACATGTGGGGTTCCTCAAGGCTACATATTGGGGCCTCTTCTCTTTAAAATCTACATGCTACCACTGGCTCAGATAATGAAAAACAACAAAATAAGTTACCATAGCTATGCGGATGACACACAAATGTACGTAACAATTTCACCAGGAGACTATTCTCCAGTTAAAACACTGAGTAAGTGCATTGAACAAATCAATGACTGGATGTGTCAGAACTTTCTCCAATTAAACAAAGATAAAACTGAGGTAATGGTCTTTGGAGCCAAGGCAGAACGTATAAAAGTTAGCGCTGAGCTTCAGTCTGCAATGTTCAAACCAACAGATAAAGCCAGAAATCTAGGTGTAGTCATGGACTCTGACCTGAGTTTCAACAGTCACATTAAAACAGTTACTAAATCAGCCTACTATCACCTAAAGAATATATCTAGGATTAAAAGACTAATGTCACAGTAGGATTTGGAAAAACTTGTCCATGCTTTTATCTTCAGTAGACTGGACTACTGTAATGGTGTCTTCACAGGTCTCACTAAAAAATCTATTAGAAAGCTGCAGCTGATTCAGAACGCTGCTGCTTGAGTCCTCACTAACACTAAGTGGATCACATCACTCCTGTTCTGAAGTCTTTACACTGGCTTCCTGTGTGTCAAAGAATAGATTTCAAAATACTGCTGCTGGTTTATAAAGCACGGAATGGTTTAGGCCCAAAATACATTTCTGACCTCCTGCTAAATTATGAACCATCCAGATCTCTCAGGTCTTCAGGGACTGGTCAGCTTTCTGTCCCCAGAGTCAGAACTAAACATGGTAAAGCAGCATTCAGTTATTATGCTCCAAATATCTGGAACAAACTCCCAGAAACCTGCAGGTCCGCTGCAACTCTGACTACTTTCAAATCCAGGCTGAAGACTTATCTTTTTGTCGCTGCTTTTAATTGAAACTGAGCCGTTGTGTTCATCAGTAAAGTGGAACTTCTGTGTGAACTATTCATATCTTAAACTGCACTGTAACTTTTTATTCATGTATTTTTTCTTTTAATGTTTCTTTTATTATCTTTTACTGATTTTAAATGCCTTTGTCTGAATGTCTTTCATTTTTGTAAAGCACCTTGAATTGCCTTGTGTTGAAAGGTCTATATAAATAAACTTGCCTTGCCTTCATGAAAAA
This sequence comes from Chaenocephalus aceratus, assembly GCA_023974075.1. Classification (NCBI taxonomy): domain Eukaryota; kingdom Metazoa; phylum Chordata; class Actinopteri; order Perciformes; family Channichthyidae; genus Chaenocephalus; species Chaenocephalus aceratus. Next base: position 41,293 of record JAMFTG010000354.1, on the reverse strand, counting down.
TGGGAGCAAAAACAAAAGTGTTGCATTTATATTTTTGTTCAGTGTATTTCATACTATTATTTAAAAATGTTTGGGAGCTACCGGGAGGCTCGTCTAATTGAGCGAGTGAGTCTGCACATTTATAGCAATCTATGTGCAGATAAATGTTGGGTTATGTATGTGATGGTGTGTGTGGTTGAAATTGTGTGACTCTGGCCTGCTCACCACCCCCCGCACCAAACTGAGAACCTTCGGGGACAGAGCCTTCAGTGTGGCAGCCCCCACCCTCTGGAACGCTCTCCCTGCGGAGATTCGCAACATCCCCACACTGGACGCCTTCAAAAGGGCCCTCAAGTCCCATCTGTTCATCAAGGCTTTCGGCCCTTAAATCGATCTGTTGTTTTGTCTGTCTGACCTTTGTTTTGTTTTGTTTTGTGTGTGCTCGCCCTATTCCTGTAAAGCGACCTTGGGTCCCTTGAAAGGCGCTATAGAAATCTCAGTTATTATTATTATTATGTATGTTTTAGTTCAGCTCTCAATTTGATAGGAAGTGAACAATAGATACAATTTAAATTGCCATCTTAATGTTGAATAAGTTACCAAGTAAAGGGTTTAAATTGGCTCATATAAATATATGTAGTCTAAGAAATAAAGTGTCTGAAATAGAGGAAATATTATCATGTGGTATTCATTTGTTGTGGTCTTGACCGAAAGAACGAGATCGCGGATACAAGCGGCCGAGATGGGTTTTCTCCGCAGGGTGGCTGGTGTCTCCCTTAGGGATAAGGTGAGAAGTTCGGTCATCAGGGAGGGACTTGGAGTTGAGCCGCTCCTCCTTCGCGTCGAAAGGAGCCAGTTGAGGTGGTTCGGGCACCTAGCTAGGATGCCACCTGGGCGCCTCCTGGTGTTCCAGGACCGTCCAACTGGGAAGAGACCAAGGGGTAGACCTAGGACCAGGTGGAGGGATTATATCTCTTCACTGGCCTGGAGCGCCTTGGGATCCCCCAGTCAGAGCTGGTTGATGAGGGGAAAAGAAAGTTTGGGGCTCTCTGCTGGAACTGCTACCCCCGCGAGCCGACCACGGATAAGCGGGAGAAGATGGATGGATGGATGGATGGTATTCATTTGTTAGCAATATCTGAAACTCACTTAGATGACACATTTAATGACGCTGCTGTGGATATTGATGGATATAGAATATTTAGAAAGGACAGGAATGCATATGGAGGTGGGGTGGCAGTATACATTCAAAAGCAAATACCAGCTAAAGTGAGATATGATTTGATGTCTGCTGATATTAAAGTACTTTGGTTGCAAATTAATTTACCTCACTTGAAACCTTTGTTGGTAGGATGTTGTTACAGACCTCCAAATGCAAACCTAATTTATTCAAATTATGTGAAATGGTAGATAAAGTTTGTGATCTTGACAGAGAGATTTATTTTATCGGAGATTTAAATATTGACTGGAATATGTTGCAATGTGCCCTTAAAAACAAGCTGCAGACAGAATTAATACATGTAACTTGGTACAAATGGTGACTAAACCTACTAGGATATGCATAAAGAAAGATGGGTCAAAAAGTGCAACTTGTATTGATCATATATTTACTAATTTTAGCCATGTATGTTCTCAGGCAATATCAATTCCAGTAGGGTGTTCTGATCATAATTTAATAATTATCGTGAGAAAGACAAAGTGCCAAAAGCTGGACCAAAAGTAATTGTGAGGAGATCAATGAAATATTTTAGTTATTTAGACAGGATGTTCAAAAGATATGTTGGAAACATGTTTTTGAAAAAGTCGATCCAGATGATGCTCTTGATGTCTTTAATTTGTTATTCATGCAGGTGATTGATAAACATGCTCCACTTAGAAAACAGACTGTAAGGAACTTTAGAGCACCCTGGTTAGATGAGGAATTAAGGGATCTAATGAAACAAAGAGATGATGCAAAACATGTAGCTCTCTCATCAAGTTATGAGTCAGATGGGCAAATGTATAGAAGGTTAAGGAATTATGTTACAGCATTAAATAAAAAGAAAAAACAGTTGTATTATGGAACTCCACATTTCTAATTTCTAATGGATTTAATCATGAAAAATACGAAGTGTACATTTAAAATATAAAAAGTGACAATTACAGATGTTGAATGTCCACCAGATAAATGTAATGATAAACCACCAGGAGTGGATAATTTAGTTGGTACATTTCTTAGATATGTTGCTAATTTTGTTGCAGACCTATCTGTCATATTATACATTTGAGTATTGATAAATAGCAAAAATTATTCCACAAATCCAGCTGGACCATTTTCTGGTACAAATAGCCGTCCAATACGTATTACCAGCATTAGCAAAGATAATGGAGAGAATCATTTTCAATCAAATACAAAAATACTTTGAAAGTAATATACTTAACACTGTATCAACATGCTTACAGACCTGGCCATTCCACATGCACCGCTTTAACACAAATTACAGATGATTGGAAGGGCGAACTACATAATAGGAAGTTAGTGGGTGCAGTAATACTCTATTTTAGTTCTGCTTTTGATGTCATTGACCATTCTTTGTTGTTACACAAGCTGGAACAATATGGTTTTCATTTTGAAACGCTGAGGTGGTTAGAAAGTTACCTGACAAATCGAAGTCAAACTGTTTTTTTAATGGAAGTCACTCAAAGATGAAAACAGTCACTTGTGGGTACCTCAGGGTAGTTGTTTGGGACCACTTTTATTTTCTATTTTTACAAATGACCTACCATTAGTGTTAGAAAAAAAGCTAAAATTGTAATGTATGCAGATGACTCAACAATATATTATGCAGCATCACTACAACTACAAGAGAGTTGACAAATGTTATGAATAAAGATCTACTACTGATATCAGAGTGGGTCATAAATAATAAGTTGGTACTTAATGCGGGAAAAACAAAATCGTTAGTAATAGGATCAAATCATCTGTTAAAAGGTGAACCAAAATTGCAACTACATTTAAACCATATTGAAATTCAACAGGTCAAGGAGACAAAATTGCTAGGTATAACCAGTACTCGAGTTGAGGGGGGATGGCATCCCCCCTGAAATAAAAACGGTCAAAATCATCCCCCTTCTAAAACTGCCATTCCCCCTTTCCATCCCTTGTAATTTTATCAATGAACGTGGCACTGGTATTACTGATATTTCAACATTCATTTTGTGCATTTTGAGTAACATACTGTGGGCGAGGGAGCACGCACACACGCAATGACATTTTTACCAAGTCACTGACGCTATGCTATGCGAGTGCCCTAGAGGGCGCCAGAGCGCCGTGATGCGCCTGTTTGATCGATGCCAGAAGCGCAGGTAACGGTTATCACAATGGCCAAGCGACCAGGAGAACAACGCGATCTCAGGGACTTCATATTTAAAAATACTAAAAACAACATTTCAGGTAAGTCAAGAGTCAGTAATCTTAGTCATTACTCACTACTTTAGTCACCAAAGGTGGAATCTATGGACATAAGCAGCAATAACAACTTAGTTTGGAGTTTAGCTACGTTTTTCTCTCGTGTTAGCTAGCTGGTAAGACTCAAAACTGTTGATGAAATGATACCACCAGCACCAGAAGAGCTGAAACCCCTCCTTCAAGCAGTGAACACTTTGGTCATCTCCACAGCTGAGTGTGCACGTGGGTTTAGTCAGATGAACATTTTAACCACAACTAGAAGCTCCCTAGAGGTAAAAAGCATATCAGCCTTGCTTTTCATCAAGTGTGTTGGCCCTCCACTGAACAAGTTCAGACCAGAGGTATATGTCAAGACTTGGCTTCAAAGCCATTGCTTAGCTAACAATCCGAAAGCAAGAGCCAGAAAAATTGAGACCAAAAAGCATGATGATGAAAATCTTTGGAAACTTCTATGAGATGGGAGAGAGTGGAGTAGGCAGCCATTGACAACATTGGTCCTATTTTGTATTATCTGTATAATCTTTTAATATATTTCATATTTTGTAAACAATTTCAATTTGCACTTAATGTCCTGTTAAAAAAAGTAACATTGGGAATGTTAACATAACATATTTGTATTTGAACTGCAATAAAATGATGACGGATCAATATTTTTCTAATTGTTTTCCTCAAATGTTTCATGAAGTGTTTAATTTACATAAATATTTAATTAATTACGATAAGTAACCCTTTAGATACCAGTTTTGATCGGATACCAGTAACTGCTTTTTTGAAAAAATACACTATAATTCAATATTCTAAAAACTATTTTGACTTTATTATTAGTATAATCAGTTGATCCATCTGAATAATAAACGAGGGACTGTTAACCTACAAGAGTTGTACCATAGACTTCCATTATAACCACATTTGTGTATCCCCCCCCTTTAACCCTCTATGGCATGACTTTTTATTTTGGGGTTTAGGAGCTTAGGGGTCCCTGATATTATATCAATTATAAAATGTCACCCCCCCTCACCCCTCAACCAGGGGTTGGTTTGTTGCCTCAGGGCAACACTGTGCTACGAGGGCATTGAAACACCAAGGATTTCTACAAGTCAGAAGCAATAGAAAAAACAACTCTATATGAATTCAAAAGGTGTTCTGTGTGTGTGTGTTTGTGTGTGTGTGTGTGTGTTTGTGTGTGTGTGTGGTGTCTGCGTGTGTGTGTGTGTGTGTATGTGTATGTGTGTCTGTGTGTATGTGTTTGTATGTATCTGTGTGTGTGTGTGTGTGTGTGTGTGTGTGTGTGTGTGTGTGTGTGTGTGTGGTGTTGGTGTGTGTGTGTGTGTGTGTATGTGTATGTGTGTCTGTGTGTATGTGTTTGTGTATGTGTGTGTGTGTGTGTGTGTGTGTGTGTGTGTGTGTCTGTGTGTGTCTGTGTGTATGTGGTGTGTGTGTCTGTGTGTGTCTTTGTGTATGTGTGTGTATGTGTGTGTCTGTGTGTATGTGTGTGTGTATGTGTGTTTATGTGTGTATATGTGTGTATGTCTCTCTTGTGTGTGTGTGTGTGTGTGTGTGTGTGTATGTGTGTGTGTGTGTGTTGTGTGTGTGTTTTGTGGTGTGTGTGTTTATGTGTATGTGTGTGTCTCTCTCTGTGTGTGTGTGTGTGTGTGGTGTGTGTGTGTGTGTGTGTGTGTGTGTGTGTGTGTGTGGGCGTGTGGGTGGGTGTGTGTGTGTGTGTCTGTGTGCTGTCTGTGTGTGTATGTGTCTATGTGTATGTGTTGTGTGTATGTGCGTGTCTGTGTATGTGTTTGTATGTCTCTCTGTGTGTGTGTGTGTGTGTGTGTGTGTGTGTGTCTGTGTTTGTATGTGTGTGTGTTTGTGTGTGTGTCTCTCTGGGTGTGTGTGTGTGTGTGTGTGTGTGTGTGGTGTGTGTGTGTGTGGTGTGTGTTCTGTGTCTGTGTGTGTCTATGTGTGTGTTTTTGTGTGTGTGTGTGTGTGTGTGTGTGTGTGTGTGTGTGTGTGTGTCTATGTGTGTGTGTCTGTGTGCCTAACCCTATCTTGACCTTCACTGTCCTCACTGTCAGACGGAATAGCCCTAACAGCCGGATCGTGACCCATAACATGTTTTGGGGTCCATTTCCTGTAAATATCAGTAGATATAAAACATTGATTAGGTTTATCATTTTACGGCTGAGCACACTTGTATGATATTGCCTGGAAAAAAGTGGTCTAAGTGACACAGTGTTGCCCTGAGGCAACGAACAAAAACACATAGTTTTAGCTAATTAATAAATACATAATAAGTCTTTAAACAATCAAATACACTTCTTTACGTATTCATGCACATGCATATATTTTTAATTTTAAGTTGTGTACATTTCTAATATGTTAAAAAGTGAAATGTATCTTACCAAGTGGTGGCCCTGAGTCCCCTGCAGCTTTGCTTGCAGAAAGGACTGCTCCACCCCCAGACAAAATGCCACACCCATATAATTCCCTCATTTTATTGGACACCAGCATGTCAGGTGACATTGTGTATATTTAAAATAATACAAATATTTAGAGGGCCAGTGTGAGGTCGAAAAAAGTGGTTTGTTGCCTGAGGGTAGAGGGTAAAATTAAAGTGAAAAAAAGATTTTGCACTAATTGTCCTCTGCATTTGACCCTACATGTTAGTGGTGCCATGGCAGCCCGGGGACCGACTCTAATTCTGAGGTGCCTTGGTCAAGAGCAATGAAAGGAGTATCTGAACATCCATAACAATCATGTTGTTTTAGGAGTTAATAATTATCTTTATGCTGGTTGGTCTCCCACCCTCGGCGGGTTATCAGCACAAATGATGTCTCCATATGATAAAATCCACCATCCCCCCTGATTTTTTTGTACAACTTGAGTACTGGGTATAACCCTGGATCATAAATTATCTTGGTCTAAACAAATTGATAATGTTGTATGTAAAATGGGAAGGGGTGTGTCACTTGTAAAATAATTGTAAAATATTTGCCTATGGATGTCAGTAGACAAGTTTTGGATGCTTTGGTTCTGTCGCAGCTTGATTATTGTTTGGTTATATGGTCGAGTGCTGCTGAAAAAGATTTAAACAAACTACAAGTAGCACAGAATAAGGCAGCACGATGTGCTCTCAGAGCTCCTACAGAACCAGAGTCACTGGAACGCTGGAGACACTGAAATGGTTAACTGTCAGACAGAGGTCAACTTATATTTTATTAAATGTTGTCAGAAATATTACAGTGACTCACTCACCAGATATATTATCACAAAGGTTTATAGCGCATATGCTCAACATAACTATCAAACACGACATACAATAGAAGGAAGGTTTGTATTCCCCAAATCTAGATCAAACATGGGACAGAGAGCAGTCATGTCCAGAGCTGTGATCAGCTGGAACTCTTTACCGTTCACATCATTCAGGAAAAATCTCAAGTACATTTCAAAAGGTTGCTAAAACAATATGTAAGTATTATAAAGTACATTTGAACTGTGCCTGTGGCTATGTATGTATACGTTATTTATATACTTATTTGTATTTACTTTTGTTTGCCCTTAGGATGGCGATAATTGGATGACCATTTTAGTTTCCACTTCATTTCACTGTAAATTGCATGAAATTATGAGCTGTTTTGTTTTAAGAGACTTCATGAGTGAGTTTGCAATAACGGATCCCTGGCGCTTCTTTAACCCCACCGGTAAAGCATACTCCTTTTTTTCCCATGTTCACCATACGTTCACTCGGATAGACTACTTTATGGTAGATGACAGACTTCTCCATTCCGTGAGCTCCTGTTCATATGAGACTACAGTTATTTCGGATCATGCCCCTGTCGTAATGAGCATCAGATTTAAGGGTTATGTACGCACGCAAACCCCATGGCGTTTAAACACGCATTTGCTTTCGGATGAACATTTTACAGAGCTGATTCCCAACCAAATTGACATATTTCTTAGCATTAACAAGACTCCGGACTTTTCTGCATCTGTATTAGGGAGACACTTAGGATTTGGAGAAGCCAGTAACTGCTGCTGAACTCTCCGTTACTATTACATCGATGCAAGGCGGAAAATCTCCGAGGCCGGACGGTTATCCACTGGAATTTTACAAGAAGTTTCAACAGAAATTAGCCCCTGTTTTGATAGATATGTTTAGTGAATCGTTTAATTCTACTATAGTTTACCCCCAACGCTTAATCAGGCCTCTCTCTCCCTCATTTTAAACAGGAATAAGGATCCCCTTGCATGCTCCTCCTACCGATCAATCAGCTTGTTAAATGTCTAAAATGCTCGCTTTACGTTTGGAAACCGTGTTACCAACCGTTATCTCTCCCGATCAAAACTGGCTTCATCAAAAATAGGCATTCATTTTTTAACTTAAGACGATTTTTTAACACAATCTACCAGCCTTCCGCATTCTGTACCTGAAGCTGTGATATATTTAGATGCAGAAAAGGCATTTGATCGTGTGGAGTGGAGGTATCTTTTTCATACCTTGGAGAAATGTGGCTTTGGAAAGAACTTTACCTCATGGGTGAAGCTATTGTACCCCTCTCCATCGCTCTTCGCTGTGACCCCCGCATCAGAGGTATTTTCAGAAAGGTGGGGTAGATCAGAGAGCTTCTCTTTACGCGGATGACCTTCTTCTTTATGTCTCTAATTTATCTGTGTCTGTCCCTGCAGCTCTCTCTATCCTTAGCTCATTTGGTGCTGTATCCGGTTATAAACTCAATTTAAGTAAAAGCGAATTGGTCCGTTTAAATAGAGCGGCGCGTGAGCTCCCTCTACATAGTCTACCATTTAAAGTTGCACGACACAGCTTCACTTACCTCGGGATCGAGGTGACCGATACATTTAAAGATCTTTATAAAGCAAATGTTACCCCCCTTTTGTCCCGTGTACAGGAAGACTTCGACCGCTGGTCAGTGTTAAATCTGTCTCTGGTTGCCCGAATTAACTCTATCAAGATGAATATACTCCCCTCTATATTTATTTCAATGTGTGCCCATTTTCCTCCTTCAAACTTTTTTTTCGTAAAACTGACACTATTATTTCTAACTTTATTTGGAACAAGAAAATCCCAAGGATACGCAAGCAATCTTTACAGAGACCAAAGGCGCGGGGTGGACTTGCTCTGCCGAATTTGAGGTTCTATTATTGGGCTACAAACCTGAGAATAATACAGGCCTGGCTGCAGTCTGACTCACAGCACTCTCTGTTTGGCTTGAAATGGAGGCTGCTTCCTGTAGTCCAGTATCTCTTTCAGCATTGGCTCACTCTCTCATTAAGACCCCCTCCTCTGCTTACACTAAAAATGTAATTGTCAAAGCAACCTTGAACATTTGGAATCAGTTCAGACGTTTCTTTGAACTCCAAACATACTGTACACTAGCCCCTTTAACTGCAAACCATGTTTTTCCTCCATCCTTAGTAGATGGCACATTTACTATTTGGTTTAACCAAGGCGTTAAGACATTCAAAGACCTTTATGTTGACAACACATTTGCCTCTTTCCAACAGCTATCAGATAACTTTGCACTACCTAAGCAACATTTCTTCAGGTATCTACAGATTTGCAATTTTGTTAGCAATAGATTTCCTCAGTTTCCTAATCACCCAGCTGATTCACCGCTAGACACACTCCTTAGGCCGTTACCTACTCTGAAGGGAATGATGACGTGTATTTACGCTCAGATTTACTCTCTTCGTTTGGTTACCCTGAACTCAGTGGCGAGCCGTCAGGGCCCTCTAGGCCCTCTGTGAGGGCCTAAGATATTCTAAAAAATAATATTTGAAAACATTAAAAATATATATATATTTTATATTTTGTTGTTGTTACATTTTTCATTAATTTTACCAAAATAACTTGATTTAATTGTATTTAAAATAATATTTCCAAAGAAATAAATCCTTCGAATCTGCCTGTTCAGTTTCTGTTGGAATGTGAAGGGTTAATGCAGTCTCTGCGAGTACTGTGAAGACGGGAGAGCTTGTTGGTCCCTCTCTCCATTCACAGAGGGCCAGCTATAGTAACTCAACGAGAGAGTAATGTCAAGTGACAGTACAATTGACCAATCATATCTTCCCTCTAAATGGGCGGGCTTTATTTTCGCGGACTTTATGACAAGTTCCGCCCGCTGTGAGGTCTATGCAAGGGTGCAGTGACGCGTCCTAAAACCCGGAAGTTAGCTTCGCTCGGATTCCCTCGACAGAAAGCATGGGATTTCTCCATAGGATTTTGGAAAATAGCTCGAAATAAGGTCTGTGGAAAACGAACCTGTTAGATAAATGCACGTTGTGTTCAGCCGGATAATATCCACATGTCTATCCTACTTTTTTGTATTCATAAATCTAATCGATAGATTTATGATCGATAGATTTATGATTAGCATAAGTTCGTTCATGATGGCTCACTTCAGTGATAGTGATGACATCGTTGCAAAATTATTAACCGAGTGATTTTCAAGATTGAGTTCCAATGATAAACTGGAGTGGCAAAGGATCAGCTGAATGACCGCAAATGCTTCATCCAAAAGAACAGGAGGATGGACTTTGTGTTTAAGTGATTTGATTATCAAAGGTAGGCCTAAGTCATTTTCAATGTGGGCCGTGCCGACTTCATTCATTTGTAATTGTTACTTGGCTGTGGGTGCCCTGTCTGATAGGTGTTTATATAAATGGTGTTGTTTTGTGTGGTAGAGGGTCGCTGTCATTGATGCGTTTTGCACCCCGGACCACTGTTTTGATATTCCGCTGAAGTATACATTGAGACGTAATATCTCTTCTTTTTTTTTTCGAGGGAAGGGGGGGTCAGAGGGCCTAGGTATAAAAGTCACGGCTCGCCACTGCCTGAACTCCATTTATCTCTTTGGGAAACAGATCTTGGGGAGGAGATTTCAGAAGAACTTTGGTAAAAATCACTCGCTAATGTACACAAATCATCTATTTGTGCTAGACACGGACTGATTCAGTGCAAAGTAGTACATCGCACACACTTCACTAAGCTCAGGCTCTCTAAAATATATAAGGAAGTGGACCCAACTTGTGACGGATATAGCCAAGCACCGGCGAGTCACGCACACATGTTCTGATCTTGTCCGGTCTTACACTCTTTTGGACTGACATCTTTATATCACTGTCAGAAATGACTGGAAAACCGATCGCTCCTAATGCTATGACCGCACTGCTTGGTGTGACCCCACCCACATGACCGCACTGTTTGGTGTGACCCCACCCACATGACCGCACTGCTTGGTGTGACCCCACCCACATGACCGCACTGCTTGGTGTGACCCCACCCACATGACCACTCTCTACTCTGGAGACAGCCTTCATAGCTTTTGTTGACAAGATGTGGAACCCCTTCCACAGGTGTATATGGGAGCTGGACATGCCGGATGTCTGACTGACCAACAAGTGCTATGTTTTTTTAATTGTATTATTTGATATATTTGGTCTTTTTGTTCCATTTATACACATCGTTTGATCTCTAATTTGCATTATGTTATTAATAATGGACTTAGACTCAGAGCCTTTAGATTTAGATTTTGTTTTTTGTTGTTGATTTGTGTCTTGTCGCAGTCCATTTTTTGTTTAGTTCTATTTATTTTTTGTTTTGTTTTGTCTTTGTTTTTTATCCTGTCGGACTCAAATCACACTGTTGTCATCCTAACTTGTTTGCCAACTGCTATTGTGCTGACTGTCTGTTTGTTCATAAAAAAAAGAAAAGTGTTTAAACCCCAGGCCGAGGTCTAGAGGAATGAGGTGAATGGGGCACGCCTCGGATGATGTTTAAAAATACTTTATTAAGGGCTGATTTCAGGGTGTTTCCTTGCGGGAGGCTCCAACATCCATTTACAATAAATGGAAAGTAATAACTAAAATATAAAATAAAACAATACAAACAATGTTTAAATAGGAAACGGGGGATTAATAATATATAAAAAAGGATAAAAGATATAACCTCCTCATTTGGAACCTAATAAAATAAGAAAACATGCAATAAACCGTGCAAACATCGAATGAACTGTGACATGTAGAATATAAATAACAATAGATAAAATGGTAGTAATAGTAATCAATAAAACCGATTAAAATTCATAAAAGAGTCCAGATGAGAATGATTTATAAAATAATAGATAGGAATAATATGTATAAAATAAATTACAAGATACATACTACAATATAAATAAATAATACATTAATAATTAAATAGTTAGAGAGTTTCAAACATTTAATGGCGCACAACAACAATTTATGCTCTAAATTCTTACCATTGATCAAATAGCTCTTCATCTTCAGATGTAATAGACGAGTCACTCTCCATGGAATCCCAGCTGGGTCCAGGTCCAGGAGGGTCTGCTCCCTCAGGTGGATCCTGATAGAATCAAAAACATGATGAATGCAAAGGTTCACTGACACTCTGCTGAACATGATGCTGACTTTTGAACATGTTAATACTGGATGAATGAATAAACTCTGGATCAGTGGTGTCCATCTTGCAGGTGGCAGGCTCAAGTCCTCTGTAGATTCCTGGAGGATCTGTTGTGGTGTCGAACCTAAACACAAACACAACAACATGCTCATTACTGCTCCTTCCTCTCGCCACACACTGGATCTGGGACTGAACAAGAAGGGAGTCTGAGTGAGCTCATACTAAATCAAACACAATGTATTTATCTATGGACATTTACAATGAACTGTGTTCATCAGCAATATCAAGGATGAGAGAAGTCAACGGACGAGCGGCATATCTGCTGTGAAGGTTAGGGTTAGGGGTTAGGGAATGATATACTTTTGTTTTTCCTCTTCATAAGTTCTGCCACTGCAGTTACAGAGTTTGTTCTCTTGCATGCAATAGGCATTACATTGGGACATGCTACTTCTTCATAGCATTGCACCATTACCTCACTTGTTTATCCACTGCAAAGGATTGTGGGTCAGAATAGCCAGGAAAGCATGCTGGTTTACAAACTACAAAATGCAACCAGCTGCAGTAGAACATCCTGGTATTCTGGAGTCCTAGACAGGATGCAGGGACCCCAACACGTGCTGCACAGCCCCCACATACCCAGACAAACAGTATGTTGAACATATAGGCGTTAGTTTGTCACAATGTGTTGAAGAACACCCACAATGAACTGACTTGGAGAGGAGAGGATTTCAGATCCACAGTCCAGCTGACCTGAGACTCCACTGGAGCGTCTCTGACTGCAGTATCATTAAAGACATGAAGGCCCTCTACACACAGTGACTGTGGAGAGACCTCAAAGGATGCTTTATGACCTGCCTGGTGTGTGTACGCTTCAAAGATAAAGAAATAAAACACCTCAGTCCCGTTGATCCGAGCCGTCAGTCCGGTTCTTACACTTCCTCCCAGCACTAAGGATGCTTACTCAGATTACAATCAAACTGCCGCCAAAAACTGTTACCTTTACAAGGAAGTTTTCTTAAAAAACATTCTCCACAATACACAATAGTTTCAGGAAACAAAGCCCATGGTAAGGCAGGGTGACGTCTTGATTATATTTATCCCCAAATGTATAATCCCAGATTTCCAAAAAGCATTTAAATCATATTCTCACCTGTTGAATTCCCTTCAGGTCAAACCCCTGCATGTGGAAGAAACTCTGCTCATCTCTTCCTCATCAGTCCTGTGTCTGCCTGCATCTGATCTGAGGACGCCGTCACTCCCTCATAACTTCAGAGCATCAAAACACATGAGTCACAAGAAACCTGTCCAACAAGCACAAGAAACCAGTCAGTTTGAGAGAGGGTGTAGTTCTACTAGCTGTCCACTAGATGGTGGTAACTGATCATCCAATGAAATAAAGCTCAGCACTAATTTACAAATGTTCACTCTGACAGTTGACTGATCTCATGAGCATCCTAGTGTTGCTGTGATGAAGAGTTTCCCACAGACGCACAGTATGGACTGATCTCCGTCCTCTCTGCGGACGCCTGAAGACACAGATCTGTTCTTTTATTAGGATTTCTTCCAGGTTAAAGTCAAGACAATTGTAACTATGGATCCTACACCAATAACACAATAAATCAATGTTATTTATAATCGCACTTTTCAACTCAAAGTGCTATAGAGTAATACAATCTGAATACAAATAGTAAACATTAAGTAGACAGGGCAACAAGAGGATGGTTCAAGTTCTAGCAAAAGGCTTTGTTAAAACAAATGTTTTTAGGTCTTAAAGTTCATAAGCTTCAAATAAGATAAACCATTTTGAGTGATAAAAAAAATGCATTGTTATGATGTTATTTTGATTGGCACGGTATTTATTTATGAACAAATTAATTTTGGATGATTTTAAGTGAACATTTTTGATCAAACACAATGACGATTTGTGACCTACATCTTCTGATATTCACGCTTAAACATTATCAGTCAAACTTTCAAAACATGAGACATCAAATGATAATAAACAACAGGACTGATCACCGTGGAATTCCCCTGGAAACCACATCAGAAACAACAACAGAGCCGCCTGCAGCGTCTTGGCCAAATAGTCGTGTCGCACACACATTGCAGTGACATCAGCAAATATCAAGTACGTTCTGGCTCATACCGTCAGATGATAGAACTGGCCTTTTGAATGGCCACGTTAAATACTGGATTCTGATTGGTGGGTCTGTTATCTCTGTTTAGTAGTTAGTTGCTCAGGATGCTCTGATCGAGGGACCCTGTGCTGTCATAATATCGATCCGGGTCAGTGTAACTTAGTTTAAAGACATTGAACAGTCAGAAAACACCATGAATACTTTGGTGAATATGATATTTTTAAAGTAAATAAACAGAGAAGAAGAACCCTAAGTTTTAAAAGGGAATGGGCTCTGGCTGTATTTAGAGACCGGTTGATGGGAAATACAATTTTAAACAGACCTGGACAGTTACTGAAAACCTGGATCAGTGCGGCCGTCATTTTAAGTTACGATGCTGCAGTTCAGACGCTGATACTAGAACAGAAGACGAGGCCCTCCACTAACATATCTCAACGCTATCACAAACAGCCCACCAGAAAACTGAACGCTCCATCAAACAGTTTTCAGATACAGAGTCCAGCGGACATGAGACTCCACTGGAGCGTCTCTGACTGCAGTATCAGTGAAGACATGAAGGCCCCTAAACACGCAGTGAATGTGAAGAGACCACAAAGAGGTTTCACATCATTCCTGGTTTGTTTACTCAAAGATTAAAATAAATAAAAGCAACCTCAGTCACGTTGATCCAGGTTTGACACGCCCTCACAGCACTGATGATCTCAGGTTACAATCAAACTGCTGCCAAAAGCTGGCACCATTAAAAGGAAGTCTTTTTAAATAATTCTTTAAACTCCGAGGGAAATTCTCCACAATACTTTATAGATATATAGAATCATTATTAATAAACATCAGTCCTTGTTAAACGGTGATACAGAACAATTTTAATCAAAGTGATCCTGATCATCAAAGATTTACAGATTCCTCTGGTAGGATTCATGGTCAGATTCATTTAGATTCTCATCAATGAACTGAGTGTTAGTCAACACATCTCTGTGTTAGTTCAGGTAACTACTTGTTGTTTTTATCCCCAAATGTATAATCCCACATTTGAAAATCATGTTCTCACCTGCTGAATTCCCTTCAGGTCAATGTAGACGCCTGCGTGTGTGGAAGAGACTCTGCTCATGTCTTCCTCCTCAGTCCTGTGTCCTGTGTGCATCTGATCTGAGGACGCCGTCACTCCCTCATAACTTCAGAGTGTAAACACACATCAGAGTCACGTGAGAACCTGTCCAACAAGAGCAAGAAACCATGAGAGGTGATGCAGTTCTACCAGCTGTCCACTAGATGGGGCTAACTGACAATCTAATGAAACGCAGTCAGCAGCGACATTGAGGTGTGATGAAGCAGCCGTGTTGATCATGTGTATATCTGTCTGATTAGAAACATATAGGATTCTTTTAAACACGCCTGCTAGCAAATACATTAGCAACAACAAATAGCTCTAACACCATTTACGACTCGTTCAGGTTAGGACATGTTGCTGCTACCTGTTGTGAGAAATAGCTTGTACACGAAGAACAGATGGTGAACTTTAAATGCTCACTCAGCATGATGACATTTCCCATCACACTCTACACTTCTGATCATATTACAGATTGATCACAAATATAGAAGTATTATACATTTGATCATTAGCATTCAACATTCACAAGGATTCAATTTAATACATCTCAGTGTCTGAAAGAAGAAAAAACATATGCCACATTGCAGTCACTGGGATGAGCAAGCTAGTCTGAAGGAAATAAAACAACAGATATGTACGCACTTGTTTCATCATCAAAGTCAGAACTGGATGAGGAGGAGACTTCAACATGTCAGCTTCAGTCTTCAGAGGTTGATAAGCTAACAAAGTGTTAGATAATGAATTGTCAATAGTTTTCATAACAAGTCCTTTAACACAGGGAATAAAGCAACAGCCACTCAGAGCCAGAAGTCCTATGACAGTGATTAGAGAGGTGAGAATAGCTAAAGTCACCGCTTCCCATTTCCCAAGCCATCAACCAGCCTGTAAGTGAAGGTCTCGTGTTCAGCTAACTCTGAGTGACCGAAGCTCTGCTGAAGCTTTAGTGACAGATCCATCTAACGGTGTTGTTAGGGATAAATGTTCAGCATCACGAACAGATCACAACACCTCCTTCCTCAGCCAGGAGCATGTCTGGAGCCATTCTGTTCTGCGGGAGGTAGCATCGAACTGTTTCAGCTGATTCTTTAATAGCATCATGAGTGTAATTAACGAAACGTTGCTGATTATAATAAATATAATTCATCATCTCAACATTTGTATTAATAGTTACCCAAAGGAAGAGTGATTAGAGTCCTGCCAATATCTGATGTCTAGCTCTAAACTCCTCTGGCACTCCCACAGGAACGCATATGCATGTAATCTCTGTCGTCGAAAGAGGCCAACGGTGCATCCCTTTTCTCTCTGGAGGGTTTGAGATTCTGATCTTTAAATCGACCTATCGTCACAGGCATAATTAACATCACTGGGGTGCATGTACCCAACCAATTACTTGGTATCAAAACAAACAGAGTCACGTGAAAACCTGTGTAACCAGTGTCAGAAACCCAGTCAGTGTTAGTGGTGATGTAGTTCCAATAGCTGCCCACTAGATGGCTCTAAATGACTTCGAATTGTGATCTCTTATTTCAGAGTGGAAAGAAAACATCCTTAGACATTTAATTTTTATTTTATTTATACTTTTCTATCTTTGTGTTTGTAGATTTTTCCTAAAGTCACCAAAGTTAGAATATCATAAAGCCTCATTTGCATATTCAAACATAACATTTAAATAATTGTCTTGTCTGGCTCTTGGTTTGACTTCAGGTGATCCAGGTCGTCAGCTAGTGTTGTCAGTGTTTCTCAAGCAGAATGTGCAGCACTTAGATTATAATCTTCATTTCCTGTCATCTGTGAATCATGATGGAAGTGTCAGAACAGGTCTTAAAAACTGATCAATGTGACAGAGGGACTATTATTTTTCAACACCTAATACAACATGCAGACATTGAGTGTTCAGCGTTCAAATACATCTGTTACCCAAATGGCATTCCTCAATTACTCTGAAAACAAAGGAGTGTCCTTACGTAGATTGAATCGAGAACAAATTGCTCAAAATGTTCGACTTAAATGTCCAACTCGCTCCTTTTAACTTCTGTCATCATTGAAGGATTTCAAAACACAGACGTTAATTTATCTCTGACACCATCAATCCCCTAAAACCATTTTTGGAATAAGTGGGTGAAATACAAAAAAAGTGCGGTATTGTAACAAAATAAAATGTAATATTTGTTACCGGTTTTTTTAAAGTTTGTGATTAAACATCTGGGGATAAAAATAACTAGGCAGTTACCTAACCTATGCCAGTAGTATGGTTGCCTCAACATAACACAATGTATGGATATTTCACATGAAAAGCTTTTAAAGCTAACATACACAGTTTTCACACGGGCAAAGGAGTACATTTGCCATTAAAGCAAAATGTGTTTGCAAGCCAAAGCGTGTTTGAAGAAGTGGAAAAAGAACATCTCCCGAGCAGCCTGAGCTTCTTGAGACTCCAGGTTTGTGGCTACACTGGCTTCATGTCCCTCCGATGTGTTTGTACCTGCCGATCTGAAAGGTTTTGAGTCAGTCAGCACCATCTAGTGGAGAGCTAGTAGAACTTCATCCCCTCCATCACCTCTCACCTTGACTGGCTCTTCTTCCCGTTGGACCTGTTCTCACGTCACTCTGGTGTGTTTTTATACTCTGAAGTTATGAGGGAGTGACGGCGTCCTCAGATCAGATGCAGGCAGACACCGGACTGAAGAGGAAGAGATGAGCAGAGTTTCCTCCACACACGCAGGCGTCTAAATCAACCTGAAGGGAATCCAGAAGGTGAGAATATCATTTAGATACTTTGTATGGTGTTTAACTTTATTAGGTACATTATTATACATGTGGGGATGGATACAACCAATAAGTTACTTGACCTGATTAAACTTACTCTGTAGATGTTTGATCATCAGGATCACTCTGATCACATTGTGCTGTATCACTGTTTAACTGATCAGAACAAATGTGTCTTGGTGCTGATTCTATAAATCTATTCCAAAGTATCAGAGAATTAGTCTCAGAATTAAAGAGGAATGATTTTAGAAAGACTTCCTTGTAATGGCGACAGTTCTTGGCAGCAGTTTGACTGTAATCTGAGATATCATCTTCAGTGAAGAAAGCAGGGAGTGTCTGATGCTGTCTAAAACCTCAGATCAACATGACCGACATGTTTGTTTGTTTTGTAATGTTGTAACATTGAAACATAGCAGACGTGATGTGTGTAAAGGGCCTGCATGTCTGTAATGATACTGCAGTCAGAGACGCTCCAGTGGAGTCTCATGTCAGCTGGACTTTGTATTTGAAGCTGTTTGATGGAGCGTTGACTTTGCTGATGGGATGTTTGTGACAGCGTGAGATGTGTACATGTAGGGGTCCGTCGTTCTGTTCTATTATCAGCGTCTGAACTGCAACGTGACTTAACATGACGGCAGCACTGATCGAGGTTTTGTGTACCTGTCCAAGTCAGAAATAACAGACCAATCAGAATCCAGTACTTAGTAACACAGACAGTGTTTCCTCTCATGCAGGCACATCATGTAAAATATACTGTTTGTTTCTGGAGTCACAGTCGGCTGAGTCCAAAGCAGATTATTGATGTTGGTTTCCTTTGAAATTGAGTCCCATCGACATCAGTCCCAACCTGTGTTGCCATTTGATGTCTTGCTCTTTGAGAATTTAACATTTATTAACAATATGCACCTTGGCCAAAACATAAATAAACTTCTCATTCTGTATTTAGTAGTTTAAAAAAGTGTAGGATGTTTGAAGGTAATGTACCTGCAGGAGTTTTGCTGTTCTCAGTTTGTATCTTTATGGCTTGTTTGAATTTAATGTACATTGTTTAGTCACTTTAGATAAAAGCGTCGGCTAAATGTAATATAATGTGTCCGATCAGGCACACATGCACGTGATCCACGCTGCTTCATCACGTGTTAGTGCTGAGCTTTATTTCATTAGAGGGTCCGTTAGCACCCCTGGTGGCCAGCTGGTAGAACTACACCACCTCTCACTGACTGGGTCTCAATTGACCTGAAGGGAATTCAGCAGGTGATAATAAGATAGAGATGCTTTTTGATTTGAGATTATACATTTGGGGATAATTCCAACCAAGAAGTAACTTAAACTGAGAAAGTATTTTTGTTTCCTAAACCTCAGTTCATCAGGTGAGAATCCTACCAGAGGAATCTGTAGATGTTTGATCATCAGGATCACTTGTTCTGTATCACCGTTTAAATGGACAGGACTAATGTTTCCTTATGCTGATGCTATAAATCTATTCTATAGTATTGTGGAGAGTTTCCCTCGGACTTAAAGAAGAATGATTTTAGAAAGACTTCCTGGTAATGGTGCCAGCAGCTTTTGGCAGCAGTTTGATTGTAATCTGAGATATCATCATCAGCAGTGAAAAATGCAGGCAGTTTCTGATCCGGTCCAACAGCTCCGATCAACGTGACTCACATGTTTCTTTTTTTAAAGTTCAACATAGAAGAGTAAACAGAGCAGATGTGATATATCACCTTTGTGGTCTCTTCACATTCACTGCGTGTTTAGGGCCTTCATGTCTTCACTGATACTGCAGTCAGAGACGCTCCAGTGAAGTCTCGTGTTCGCTGGACTTTGTATTTGAAACTGTTTGATGGAGCGTTGAGTTTTCTGATGGGATGTTTGTGATAGCGTGAGATATGTTAGTGGAGGGTCCGTCTTCTGTTCTCGGCGTCTGAACTGCAGCATCGTAACTTTAAATGATGGCAGCACTGATCCAGGTGTTCAGTAACTGTCAAAAGTCACAAATTGTTGTAGAACAATGCGTTTGATGGAAAATGTTTACTAAAACTTCATCCAAAACAAATATTTCCATAAATAAATACTGAGTGCTGAGCTTTATTTCATTGGATGATCAGTTACCACCATCTAGTGGACAGCTAGTAGAACTACACCATATCTCAAACTGACTGGTTTCTTGTGCTTGTTGGACAGGTTTCTTGTGACTCATGTGTTTTGATAATCTGAAGTTATGAGGGAGTGACGGCGTCCTCAGATCAGATGCAGGCAGACACAGGATCGATGAGCAGAGATTCATGAAGCATGAAGGTGTTTTCAATTGACCTGAAGGGAATTCAACAGGTGAGAATATGATTTAAATGCTTCAGGATCACTTGTTCTGTATCACCGTTTAAATGTTTCTTGATGCTAAATATCTTTTCTAAAGTATTGTGGAGAATGTTTCAAGAAATACTTCCTTGTAAAGGTGACAGTTTATGGCAGCAGTTTGATTGTAATCTGAGTAAGCATCCTTACTGCTGGGAGGAAATGTAAGAACCGGACTGACGGCTCGGATCAACGGGACTGAGGTGTTTTTATTTCTTTATCTCTGAAGCGTACACACACCAGGCAGGTTATAAAGCATCCTTTGAGGTCTCTCCACAGTCACTGTGTGTAGAGGGTCTTCATGTCTTTAATGATACTGCAGTCAGAGACGCTCCAGTGGAGTCTCAGGTCAGCTGGACAGTGTATCTGAAATCCTCTCCTATCCAAGTCAGTTCATTGTGGGTGTACTTCAACACATTGTGACAACCTAACACCTATATGCTCAACATACTGTTGTCTGGGTGAATGTGGGGGCTGTGCAGCACGTGTTGGGGTCCCTGCATCCTGTCTAGGACTCCAGAATACCAGGATGTTCAACTGGTTGCATTTTGTAGTTTGTAAACCAGCATGCTTTCCTGGCTATTCTGACCCACAATCCTTTGCAGTGCATAAAAATAGGGTAAATGCCTATTGCATGCAAGAGAACAAACTCTGTAACTGCAGTGGCAGAACGTATGTAGAGGAAAAAGAAGAAGTACATCATTCCCTAACCCTAAATGTGTTTTTCCCCGCCTCTTCTACCTGCTCCCCAAGATCCACAAGCCTGTGGAGGCGTGGACGGTCCCCTCTGTGGTTCCGGTCGGCCGCCCCATCATCAGCGACTGCGGTTCAGAATCATACAACATCACAGAATACATCGATCATTTCATTAATCCCCTTTCAAAACTCCACCCCAGTTATCTCAGAGACACGTATGATTTTGTCAACAAAATAAAAAACCTCACAGTCCCCAGCCACACTCTCATTTTCTCCATAGACATAGTATCCCTTTATACCAACATTGAAACCCCACTTGGCCTCACCGCAATTCAGCACTCCTTCAATAAAAAGCCAGACCCATCCAGACCCGACAGCCAAATCATTCAGTTGCTCCACCTCACACTCACCCGCAATGATTTTATGTTTAACAATAACCACTACCTCCAGCTGTGCGGTTGTGCGATGGGCCGGAAATACGCGCCAGCCTACGCGGACATTCACCTGGCCCATTGGGAGGAAACGGTCTTCACTAAACTCCCCCTCAAACCCCTTCTGTACTTCCGGTACCTGGATGACATCTTTGGCCTCTGGCACCACACAGAACAGGACTTCCTCACCTTCTCAGACATCCTCAACACACATCACCCTAAAATAAAACTCAAACACCAGTTACATACACACACTGTGGAGTTCCTCGACACTGGGGTGTTTTTTCCGCGGCTCCAGCGACCACAGCAAGACACTTGCCACCAGGGTTTTTTTTAAGGATACAGATCGCCACGCACTCCTCCACAAAACCAGTTATCACCCTGGGCACACGTACAGAGGCCTGATTAAGTCCCAGCTGATCCGCTTCCACAGGATATGCACCCTCGCGGAGGATGTGGAGGAGGCTACCAGAATCCTTTTTAGTGCGCTGAGACCCAGGGGCTATTCGAGGCGCTTCCTTAGAAGCATTAAGGCGGAGGTCAGCCGCACCTTCATAGAGAAATACAGAGACATCTCCGCCCGGCCGTCCGGCCCCGCCCTGGTCCCCCTCATCACAACCTACTCGGGGAGCCTGACCAGCCTGTGAGGCAAACTAAAGGCCAATTTTGAGGGGGCCAGGGGCGGCTGTGACGCGCTGCGGCCGTGCCGGCTGATCTCCGCCTACCGACGTAATAAAAATCTTCAGGACCTTCTGGTCCACACAAAATTAAACAAAGGGATCAAAACTAGGGAGGCGCCTCGGGTCTCGGAGGTTGGTTTCGTTCGCCTCCCCCACGTTTTCAATCCCTTCTCTCGAGAGGGGAGCAATGTACGGCAGGCCTTGACACCTAACACAAAAAACGCTATTTATGCAATTAGGTGCAAGGCCTGCCAGAGACTCTATGTGGGGGAAACGCGCAACGAGATCAGCCTCAGAATTAAACAACATCAATATCGAATTAGAGACGGGGACGGCACGAGCGTTTTATACAACCATTTTAAACTCCATGGCCTCCAGAGTGTGCAGTCAATGGGCCTGGAGAGCAGCAGCGGCTGGAGCACGGGCCAGAGGCGAGCGGCGGAGCGGAGGTGGATCCATCGCCTGGGCACCATTGACCCGGGCGGACTAAATGAAAAATATAATTGATGGGTCCGCCTCCCACCACTCAACATGTTTTAACCTGTGTGATCTCCTCTCCCCCCGGGTCTCTCCCCTGCAGGTGGGTGATTTGGGTTCCCTTCTCTGCGGGTGTGTCAGCCTGCTTTAATCCGCCCTCCACGTATTTTAGCACTTATATTTATTTATTTATTAATTATTTATAGATCCTCCTCATCTGGACTTTTTTTATTGGTGTGCTACATTTTTATCGCATGTTTTTAGCACTATCTTATTTATCATAATGGTGTTCATATTTATGTTTTTATTACTTCTTACATGTTTTATAATTTTAAATGTATTTATGTGTATGTTTTTATCTGAAAATTATCAAAGCCACATGAGGAGGGACGCTTTTATTTGTTTATTTATATTTATTTTAAATTATTTTATTACCTGGAGGCCGGGAAACCGCCCGCAGGGAGGAACTCTTCACCTGCCTGCCACCCTTTTAATAAAAAACGGCCACCCTTTGGAATCTTTTAAACTTCCCGACCTCGATTTTAATGGTTTCTGTTTTTTGGTGACATCCAGTTCATTTTATACGATTTTACTAACCTGGTGTGCCTTCCTTTATTTTATTATTATTAGTTAATTTTAACACTCCCTTTACTTTTTTAAATTTATATTACTGGGGAGAATGTTTTAATTATTTATATTTGTATCATTGCACTTGTGTTTTAACTGCACTTACACTTTTATGCACGGCTTTTACTAATAGAACTGGATTCACTTTTACATTGGCCATTTTAGATCCCCCTCTCATTTAAGGTCTTTTACAGATTCCATTGGGACAAGCTCCACACACACACGTAGATGCACACACACACACACACACACACACACACACACACACACACACACACACACACACACACACACACACACACACACACACACACACACACACACCACCCTCCAGATCCCGGGACGGGGAGATCTGCTTTTTGGGCATACTCTGCCGCCGTTCCGTGGTCCGTCTCCGCTCTGCACTTTTTAACCATTCATCTGAAACGGTCTTGTCCTCACGGAGCTTTTATGATGCTTTTAAAAGGGTTTTTATAAGGTTTATGTTTATGGAGGTTTTTAATGTTTTGTAAACACCTATCTACCGAGAGCCAGTGCACCACGCAGGGCTCCTCCGGAGCCCTGCGCTCTTCCCCAACCTAACCTCCACAGCAGATATGCCGCTCGTCCGTTGACTTCTCTCATTCTTGATATTGCTGATGAACACAGTTCATTGTAAATGTCCATAGATAAATACATTGTGTTTGATTTAGTATGAGCTCACTCAGACTCCCTTCTTGTTCAGTCCCAGATCCAGTGTGTGACCGAGAGGAAGGAGCAGTAATGAGCATGTTGTTGTGTTTGTGTTTAGGTTCGACACCACAACAGATCCTCCAGGAATCTACAGAGGACCTTTGAGCCTGCCAGCCTGCAAGATGGACACCACTGATCCAAAGTTATTATTCATCTTATCAGTATTAACATGTTCAAAAGACAGCATCATGTTCAGCAGAGTGTCAGTGAACCTTTGCATTCATCATGTTTTTGATTCTATCAGGATCCACCGTGAGAGACCAGACCCTCCTGGACCCGGACCCAGCTGTGTGTCCATAAAGAGTGACTGGTCTATGCCTCACCCTATAACGTTTAAAGATGGAGAGCATAGCGATGGACCAAGGTATGAATTCAAGTTATTTTTGTTGTTCGCTTTTAAAGCTTTAGAATGTCTACCTCCTTCTCAGCTGCATTTTATTTGCTGCACATCGTAAAGGAGTTCTTGAAGCAAATAACTGAACCTCAAGCAGAACACAGCAGAGCTTCAAACTGATGTCAGACACTGAAGATTTAGCACTTCTGACAGTCTGACACAATCACCTCATTCAGACTGTCCTGTTCGGATCAGCCTGCTCACTTTAGTCCGGTTTGTTTATCAAAGCTACTTCCTGTCCCGTCTGCTTTTCATTGATGTCTCTCTTTCTGTCTGCGCAGCCTGAATTTTATATGTTGCTGATTTACCTTGTTGAGTGTTTCTTTAATGCATTGTTAGGTGCTCTTTGGTGTCTTGAAAGGCTCCTCCAAATATAAAATGTATTGTTATTGTTATTTATGAGTCAGATGTTTACTCTCTGACTCATGGCATATATTGAGTCCTATCAGTATCTGAAGGAGAGAATGTTTACAACCTTTCTTTATGCATATTAAGAAGTAAGAAAGGGGTCATCTCTTAACCCAGCTGATGAAGAGAGTGGACCCGAACACCCTGTATGTAATGTAAATGTGTAGGGGGGGGGGGGGGGGTACAGTGGGTTCATTGAAATGTGCTCTGATACATGCTCTTCACAGAAAATGAGCTAAGGCCATTGAGTGTGAGTTTGAAAAGATAATTTATCATATCATTTTTCTTTAGCTAAATAATGAAAACGGGTCTCATGGATCCGACCACCATACAAGGGTTAATGATACTGCAGTCAGAGTGGAGTCTCATGTCAGCTACCCGTCCCTAGGAAGCGTACACACACCAGGCAGGTTATAAAGCATCCTTTGAGGTCTCTCCACAGTCACTGTGTGTAGAGGGCCTTCATGTCTTTAATGATACTGCAGTCAGAGCCGCTCCAGTGGAGTCTCATGTCAGCTGGACTGTGGATCTGAAATCCTCTCCAAGTCAGTTCGTTGTGGGTGTTCTTCAACACATTGTGACAACCTAACACCTATGTGTTCAACATACTGTTGTCTGGGTAAATGTGGGGGCTGTGCAGCACGTGTTGGGGTCCCTGCATCCTGTCTAGGACTCCAGAATACCAGGATGTTCAACTGCAGCTGGTTGCATTTTGTAGTTTGTAAACTAGCATGCTTTCCTGGCTATTCTGACCCACAATCCTTTGCAGTGGATAAAAAGTGGGTCATAATGTAATGCCTATTGCATGCAAGAGAACACACTCTGTAACTGCAGTGGCAGAATTTATGAGGAGGAAAAAGAAAAAGTACATCATTTCCTAACCCTAACCCTAACCCCCCTTTAAAACCATCATGGCGTACCGTCGAAAATAAAAATCTGAAAGATATCTTGGTACGTACAGCCCTTAATAAGAAGATCACCAAACCTTCAAACCTGGACACTCACCTTACGCACCTTAAATTCCTCGCCGGCATGGTCCCGGGCCAGGGTGCTCCGATCTGGCGTTTGTTTACCCTTCTATCAACAAACCTTGTATATGCTGTTACCTGCAAACACTGTACAAAGTGTGAAACGGGAGCAACGTTAAAACAAAGACTATATCAACACCTGTACCAGATCAAGAAAATGAATACCAATAAATTACTTTACACTCACTTTATCCAACACACCATCTCCAATCTGTTAATCTCGGGCCTCGAGTCAGACCCCTCTTGGTCATTTGGCCAAAGGAGAGCAGCAGAGAGAAGGTGGATCTGCAGACTCTCCTCCAGGTCACCTGGGGGTTTTAACAATGTTTAGTCACCGATCACTTCCTGAAAGAAAGACCTAGGAGTACTGTATTAAACACCTCATTTAAAATATAAAAACCCCATCCCTCCTGAATGTAACTCTTTTATAAACCATTCTTATTTTTCCAAACCTTAAACCCCTTTATTGGACCCTTACCTTCTTTCCTATTCATGAACTATTCTCTTTCCTCATACCTTAACCTTCACTCTTCCCTCCCTTCAATCTAAGCCTTCCCCCCCCCCACCCTAACCATAACCATTTCCTAATCCTAACCTAATTATAACCTTTTTCCCTCCTCAATCTAACCTCAAAACCCCTCCTCCCCCTGAGTATTAATGTTAACCCTTTTCCTTTTATCTTTTTCCTCCTCCTTACTTCCCCTTACTCCCCTACACTTCTTAGACCTCAAAACCCCTTTAACCTTACTCCTACCCTCTCTCCTAACTAGAAACTATTCCCTTCCCTCATATCTAAACCTCCACCCTCCCCTTCCCCCCACCCTAACCATAACCACTCCCCAGCTTCTTACCTAATCCCAACCTTTTTTCCTTCCCAACCTAACCTCATAAACTCTCCTACCCCTGTTATATTAATTTCAACCCCTTTTCTTTCTCCTCCTTCCTAACCCTTGGTCAGAGTCCTGCATCGGGTGACCGGCAACAAAAAGTGATTCGCGGGTGGTATTTTTTCAAACGCTTTTTTTCAGGTGCGTTACTGGGCAAAACAAAGATGATGCGGGTCGGGTCGCGGGTATTGCATAATAAATATATTAAAATAATTATAATTTAGTTTAATGTTAAAATGTTCTCAGACCTCTCCCCCGCGGGACCGCGCATAATCATAACCTCTGCAGCGCATCAATCTGCTGCTGAGTGCGTCACATTCAAAATGGCTGAGGTGAAGCTCTTAGCGGAGAATACAGCATTTTCAATAACACTTCCTTAAGAGCAAAATCCAACGTCTGGAGGCTTCTGGTTCCTAGATGGAGGAAATAACCAACATCCCACGCTTTTTGAGACAAATATGCAACTGCGTGTGTTAATTGCACGTTTTCACTGCTGATATATATGCGGGGTCGGGTTGCGGAACTAATTGGCAATATGCCGAACCCCAAGGCCTAATAACTGCTGACTGTGCAGACTATCAGGTTTAATTCTCCATTACACTTTTATCAGTGATTGTGTTTCTATAAGGATCCACCATCTGAGACCAGTCCACCGCACACTACATTATTCTGAAACGGTATTTTACTTAGAAAAATGAAATGGCCATGGACATCTTTTTTAAACTGTATGTCTGGTTTGAATGAGGATCTTCAAACTCAGCACATGTAACTCTTAGTTTCTGTATTTGTTTTAAAACCCTCCTCTTCGCTCCACAGAGTTCATCAGCAGAGATCAGAGGGTCCTGGTGGTCAGTCTGCCCAGCAGCTTCAAGCTCACCTGGACTCCATATTGATGGTGAGTGTGTGGCTCCCTCCAGTTAAAAACACAAGGAACAATATCTTGAGTATCTGAGTTTCATCCAGACCGCACCAACCCGTGAGAGCTGGGGTTAGAAGGAGAGCTGGGGTTAGAAAGAGAGCTGGGGTTAGAAGGAGAGATGGAGTTAGAAGGAGTGAAATACAAATAAACAATAAATGAAATGCATGTTTTTCAATTACCTATGAATTCCTCTAAAAGCTGTTCAATAGAGAGAGCTGACACATTTATACCATTAGTACGCTAACACACGAACACACACGCCCTTCACAGCTTAACCCAACTCGGTATCACGGCAAGACGTGAAAATGTCACGTTGGTCCACGCTGGGAGACGTCAGGAGGACACGGTGTCACCTCCTCAAAACGTCACACAGTTACACGGTATTGTTAACATGGCCCATCATTGGAGAAATACCGGATGTTGAGCGAACCTCTATCACGACTTTTGGTTCACTATAACACAACTCTTTGTGGAGATTACGAAGATTGGTTCATGTCTCGCCAGGGAAACATACTACGTACAGATGTAGCGCTTCGTTTCAGACGCCTACCCGTGCGGGTCCGTGATCGGCACGGAGTGGGCCCCTGCTCAAAAGGAAAACCCCCCCGCAGGACTTGAAACGCCCCCTTGATAAATACATTTAATTATAATGAAACCAGCTGCAATGGATCATGGATCCACCAGGGGGAGCCGTGAAAAGCTGCCACACTGAAACTCATGTGAAATAAACAGCTGATTAACAGGTATCTGATATAGCGGATATTTGTTAAGATCCATATATGTCACGGATAGGATCATATTCTGTGCTTAAGTAAGAGATATGTAATCATTTACTAAACATCACCATGTTTTTATTTAACAAAATAATGTTTAATTCACGTTGGCGTAAGTACAAAACCATCGCTATGTTTTTAGATCAGGAAATGCATCCAGGGTCAAACAAACGATGTTCGATCGTCATCCTCGCATTCATTTAATGTATCATATGTTCGCGAGTTGAAATTAATGCACTACATTTAATCCACGTGAGTTTACAACAACAACAGTAATCGCTTTGTTTTTATATCACATCCGACTGGAGGAAAATGCAGCGGCTCTCACTACCGATCATCGTAATCCCACGGGCAAACAATAATATGTACAGTGTTCATAGTTTACTGTATTATTAGTGTCTAATATTACTGCTACAATAATCACACATTGAGTTGTTGAAATCAGACCGTCGTTTTTTTTAAACGCTCTGAATGAAACGGCAGCTCTCAGGTGATCAGCTGTGTGTTTACACCATAAAATATGCATAGTAATTTAATACCTTCCAACACACATTGTAAGAACAGTTCTGTTTCATATGAGTGTTGAGAGCTGTATCCACAAATCTACTAATTTTGCCCTCAGTGCACCAGATTGATGCATTTAACTTCAATTTAAATAAAAACATCTTCTGTTGTAACAACAATAACATTATAAATAGTAACATAGCATGGTATTGCACATTTACTGTAGCTTTGAGTGTTACTGGCCTGAGATTTTTTTATTATATGAATGAAGGTGACTGAGGCTTTTTAATATAGACTTTTCAGTGTCCCACATTTTGCACAGAACTGTCCCACATTAGGAAAACAGATTGTCTGAGACAACTTGGCACTAAGAGTACTAATATGTCTACCATTTATTTTATGAGTTTAATATCTGCATGTTCTCTTTTGGTTTGATTAGGACACATCCTGGGGATTTCAGAATGTTACTTGATTTTGATTTATTGTATCGGCTTCATGTCGCAATAATATTCCCGAAGTCTGAAATGCAAAAATGTTCCACATTAGGGCAATTCACCCTACATTTAATCATTTTGTTTATTTTTAACGAAATAAATGTGGTTTAATCCATCATGAAATTAATGTAGGCTATTTACTTAGTACATATCTGACATTAACGATTAACACACTGTTCATACTGCTCACAGGCTGATATCTAGTGTATTCATACCCCTCACTGTTTATTCATCATTCAATTCATTATATATTTTATTCTGTAGATTGTGAACATTACTTTTCACTTCACTGCTTGTTGCACCTGGTTAGAAGCTAAACTGCATTTCGTTGTCTCAGTACCTGTAATCTGTGCAATAACAATAAAGTTTAATCTAATCTTGAGCAGGAACTAATGTAGGCTATTTACTTAGTACATATCTGACATTAACGATTAAACACGTTTGTGCATTCTTTATGAATGCAAACCGAGTCATTTCGTTTATTTTTAACGAAATAGATGTGATTTAATCCACATAATTTACTGTGTTAATTGTTTACTTAGTATTGTTTAACTTGAAGTTGCCTGATGTGAACATTTCCAGAATGTATTTTCTTCACTTTTTAAATGCCTCTGTGATGTGCTGCTACCCATTTCCCCTCAGGGACTAATAAACGAATACTATGACATTAACGATTAAACACATTTGTGCATTCTTTATGAATGCAAACCGAGTCAAGCCGACTCTAATAAACGAATACTATATATTGAACGTCTATTGAATGGCCTTTGTATGTATACAGTACAGTATAGCCCAACCATTTACACCTTCCTTTTTTCCCGTCAAGAGTTTGAATTGGAGAAAGGTAATCGATGGTGCTTTTATAGCCTATTGCATAATAACTGTGTGATTTATATTGCTTTTCAAATGCATATGGCCACCCATTTACACGGCTCTTCCCGTAGTTAGATCACTTTACATTTCTGCGAATGAATTTTTAATCACACACGTCTCCCCATCCCGAAAATAATAAAGAAAATAAAAAGAGGAAACAATTTTCAAGTTCAGTTTTCACCGTTTTATTTAAAATAACTGACATACAGTAACAGACACATGCTGTAGGCCTATCTGCTGCGGAAACCAGGACGAGCGATTTCGGGATCTGTTTTTCTGGGGCTCCTCAGTCTCTCGTTTACCCGGCTCCTGATCTTATGCCACTGGTCAATGTTCAGATTTGGGAACCGATTGGAAACATAGGACTCAATCTTTTGCTTCACATTGAGGGGAAGAGGCATTTTCCCATTGATCCCAGTCCAGTTGGTTATTTTCACCATTCTCCCATAGCCTATGTTACAAATGGCGTTATGGCCATGAACATATTAGCAGCATAGATCTCAGGGCGATGCTGTCCCTTAAAAATGCTGTCCTGGTAAAAACTTTCCTCTCGTTCTGAGGAAACAGCCCTGGTGGGTTCATCAGGAGTGACCGCCGACCATGCCCCAACCCCCCCATGTTTCCTATGTATGTTGGGAACCCTTTGTTTAAAACTAATTGGCCATCGGAATGTGTGGAGTCACATTCCACAGCTCCCCCCCCCCCCCCCCCCCTCCTGTGATCCCCCGCACACAGAGAAAGAGGGAGATCGCTTTTCTGGAGTGAAGAGAGCTGAAATATTGATATTGCAAGTTAGAAACGTAAAATGCATTTTGACAGACACTTGGGGGAAATATGCTGCATTTTGAATGTCCGATAGTCCACCATTTCCACCGGAAATATCAAACATTTAATAAAAGTGAAAAACAATGAACAAGACTTAACGTATTCATCATAATTAATTATTATTAATAATTATTATTATTATTAATATATTTATTTCGTTTGGATGTAGGATTTTTGACTTTTTTTAGAGCAGTGATCTTCTACTATATGAACATTTTGGACCCAAAATCACAACAAAAACGTAAAAACAGATTTTGAAAATGATTTTATTTTTCACAACACAAACATACACAACGAAACCATTTAAAAGCTGGAAATATATACATGGGATGTGACTATGATAATGTGAAAGTTTGATTGAGGTAGCATGGGATTTCATTCTGATAAGGCAAAAGTGTTATTATAAATATAATACAAATATATATATATATATACACATTATGTACAACAATCTGTTTTTATCTGTGCCACGCTTCAAAGTGGTTTCTGTCAACTACGACACAGAGGGCAACATCACAGATTCCTCCTCCTCCATGTCAAAAAACAAGCTTAAAGCTTGACTCACGTTCAGAGTTCTCTTCATCATAGTTGAGTCTTCAAAACTCAAAATCTATCTAACTATATCTAAATTCTCAATGTTTGTCTGTCACTTTACTTCAATCGCAGTCTCCCGCAGCCTCTCTTCGTCTCCCGCCGCCTGTCTTCGTATATTTTCGTCTCTCTCCATTTCCCACCGTCTCTCTTCGGTTCCCACCGTCCCCCTTCGTCTCGTTTCGTATCACTCCGTTTAACTGATTACCTCACCCCCTCCCTGGTAAATACATCCTGTTGTGCAGAATCTACAGTTTCCAGTATTTTCCGTTTCGTAAAATGATAAAATACGGCGAAGATATTAAAATATGTGCTTCCATTATTCATACTTCTGAAATATATCTGTATTAACTTGATATCATCGTATGTCCGTGTTTATTGGGTATTTTTGCATGAAACAAAGACTGGCATATAGTTTCAAGCCAGTACTTTCGACAGAAATACACATATACATCCTGTTGAGCAGGATCTACAGTTTCCAGTATTTTCCGTTTCGTAAAATGATAAAATGTGGCGAAGATATTAAAATATGTGCTTCCATATTTCATACTTTTGAAATGTATTAACTTTATATCATCGTATGTCCGTGTTTATTGGGTATTTTTGCATGAAACAAAGACTGGCATATAGTTTCAAGCCAGTACTTTCGACAGAAATACACATATACATCCTGTTGAGCAGGATCTAAAGTTTCCAGTATTTTCCATTTCGTAAAATGATAAAATACGGCGAAGATGTTCAAATATGTGCTTCCATATTTCATACTTTTGAAATGTATTAACTTTATATCATCGTATCTCCGTGTTTACTGGGTCTTTTTGCATGAAACAAAGACTGGGATATAGTTTCAAGCCAGTACTTTCGACAGAAACACACGGCAATGTTGTCCGGACTGTTGTTGTTATGCGGCACCGGCTTGAACAGGTCATGTGATCTGATCACGCCGGCGTGACGGCCGACTCCAAAGGGTTAATATTAAATACATATAAGTATTTTTACAACTTGTATTTAGAAATACTCTGTTGTAATTATTGATGCATCCATGTGTTCATCCATTTAATGTGGCATCTGCTATAATGGGGTTAATGTATGATATTACTTAATAATACAATACATTATAATATATATGATAATTAATTTTTTAGTTTTAATTTCTTATTTCATAGTTTCTCATTATTATTATTTTTATCGCTTATCTTATTTTTGATTTTATTAATCTGTGTGAATCTGTGCTGTCCTGTTTTTTACTCTCACCCTGTTGCTGTTTGAACTACTGAATTTCCCCACGGGATTAATAAAGGTCCATCTTATCTTATCTTAATGTATAAATTGATTTACTTCAATCTACTGTACAATATTACAATAAATATACTGCATAAAGCAAACTATATACTTTATTTGATCTAAAATATTGATGTTTCTACAACGCCCATTGTGTATTTTGTGAATGAAGCGCCATCTCATGGTTACATCCTGTAATTGAACAAATGGGGAAATTGGGCAATGCCCTCTAGCAATTTGGCAACACCCCCAGCCACTGGCATCCGCTGGGCTTTTGACTGGGACACACCCATTTTAGTCTGATCTGGAGTGCTACATCTGTATGTTACTAAAGAGGTTTTAGATTGGCCAGTGTCCATGTGAAGTTATCGTCATCTCTCGCCGTGAAAACAGTATTTCCGGTGTCTGCGTTTCTATATCAATCAATCAATCAATGTTTATTTATATAGCCCAATATCACAAATGTTACATTTGTCTCAGTGGTCTTCACAGTGTGTACAGAATATCAGTATGACAATACGACACCCTCTGTCCTTAGACCCTCACATCGTACAAGGAAAAACTTCCAAAGAAAACCCAGTTTAAAGGGAAAAATGGGAGAAACCTCAGGGAGAGCAACAGAGGAGGGATCCCTCTCCCAGGACGGACAGACGTGCAATAGATGCCGTGTGTAAATTGAAAAGATAATACATTTGCAACATAGGTAGTCCAGATGTTTGGAAATGCATGTGTGTGTATAATAGGAAGATGAATCCACGAGGATATCCATCCAGGACCTATGATCCAGGACCACAGCCACGACTCAAGATCCAGCGCTCGCGATCCAGGACACAGGACCGCAGGATCATCCATGACTCCGGATCCCAGCGTATATAGACACCAAAAAGAAGGACATTTGGGGAAGCTGGGTTAATCGGAACATGAGAGTACACGGGTATAGACAGAGAGAAGGAAGAAGTAAGATGTCCCCCGACAAACTAAGCCTATATCAGCAAAACTAGGGGCTGAATCTAATCAGCCCTAACTATAAGCTTTATCAAAAAGGAAGGTCTTCAGCGCACTCTTAAAAACGGATAGGGTGTCTGCCGCCCGAACACAAACTGGAAGCTGATTCCACAAATGTGGAGCTTGATAAGAAAAAAAAAAAAAAAAAAAAACGTGGTTGCTAGGGACGCAGCTCTCGCTCCATACACCCGGACATGAGTAATCTCGTCACTGTCGATTGATTTCACAGTGATATCTGCAGTACTCATTAACTAAAAAACACCAGTGAGTCATTCTTCATTACACAACATTCATTGGTTTACATCGGTTACAATGCTCTTGTGTTTTTCCCTTTCAATTCTGACGGACACATTTCTTTTTTCAGCGTTTTGGACAGCCAGAAACATCTAATTACCCATAATCCTCAGCCATCATTGAAGCTCGGTGATTGGATGTTTTAGCCGCAATCAGGGGCGGACTAGGGCACAAATTCAGCCCGGGACGTTCAGACGCACCGGCCCACACACCGGCCCACGCGTGCGGACCACCCTTGTAGCCTACAGATAAATGATACATTTATGCTCATATACTGTATACTGGCTAGATTCCCCGGGGTCAAGCCATAACTGCAGCTGTCTCACTTTCCTTAGGGTCAACTGCATAAGAAGAACATCAGCAATCAATTAGATTACCAATATTATATCAATATCAAAATTTGGAAAGGAACTGCTTGTCTAATTCAGGCCTATAAAATAAATGCAATTGTGAATTGGTCACAAATCTCTGTTCCGGGATCCGGTCCTTTAACGGTACTCTTATCGGTTCTTTTGAGAACAAAAAAGGTGAATTAACTAAACAAATTGTAAATAATGTGAACTTACAGAACTGTAAAAAAACGAATACAAAACAAGTATTTACTGCAGTAACACAGTGGCACAAAGCAACACAGGTGGCCGGGGCATACAGGTATGCTGCAAAAGGCCTAACGGTTCTTCTGGAGGAAGATTGAGGTTGTGGTGGAACATTACAGGACATAATGTTTTGTTGTTTAGACAAATCGCTTGTGTTACCGCCCTTACTAAACTCTTATCGCACTTTTGGTAACGAGCATTGTCCACATCGAGACGGGTCAAGTTTAACCACACCTTGTAACGCTGCCATTTCCGTGTGTTTGTTTGTGTGTGTGTGTGTGTGCGCGTGTGTGTGTGTGAGTGTGTGTGTGTGTGTGTGTGTGAGTGTGTGTGTGTGTGTGTGTGTGTGTGTGTGTGTGTGTGTGTGTGTGCGTGTGTGTTGCATGCATGTAGCAGCTGTGTGTGTGTAAACCGCCCGCCCCTTCACACTCAGACATAGTCTTATTGCATGTTAGAAACGAGTTGGCGACACTAAGACTGCAATACAGGAAATATAAGGAAAGGAGACAAGGAAGGAGAAAAGGATGCGCCGAAGGAGGGCAAAATGAAAGGTTCAGATGTAGATATCATCAGGCCCGGTTCCAGAACAAAATGACTCAGGGTGCATCTGAGATTAGAGAGGGTGAAGTGCTATTTTTAGAAGTAGGGAGTGGACCTAACACCCTCTAGAGGGGTCCTCACCTCCTCTAGGAGGGTCCTCACCTCCTCTAGGGGGGTCCTCACCTCCTCTGGGGGGGTCCGGGGGCATGCTCCCCAGGGAAGATTTTTTTTTTAAATATTGAAGTTAAAAGCATCAATCTGGTGCACTTTGAGAGCAACATTAAGAGATCTATGGATCAATGTGCTCTTTGCTTGATTATGGCTTCCCAGTCCCTTATCACGTATCCTATAAGAGCATGGCGCCAGTTGTTGTAGCCAGTTGTGGTGAAGGCTTCTGACATACTTGAACCGAAATGACCAAATAAATGCAGCAGACAATGTTATTTAACCACAATTCATTTTATTTCAACTACATTCTTCTTATTATTATTATTATTGTTATTATATTATGTAATTTTTTTCACTTTTCATTTTTCAAATGAGGGTGCATAACGACTCAACTGAGGGTGCAATGCACCCTTATGCACCCCCGTAGAACCAGGTCTGCTGCAATATAATGTTTAGCAATAATTTTTTAAATGACTCCAGTACCGATAAAAAGACCGATAACGTCGGAGCTTAACGGTACCACACTTTAATAATTAATACCGGGGCCCGGTACCCATCCCTAATCACACATGACAAAGAAGGAAACGTGAAGCGTTCGCAAGCAACAATGGCGGACACGGACAATTTGCGAATGAGTCCTGCCTTTTGTAAGCTGAATTTGTCAATCATTGGTCGATAAATATGGGCACAAAACGTCACTTGTCCGTCGGACACGTCAATGGAAAGATGTACTTGTCCGATATTGTAAATAACACGTCCCAAACGATCGGACGTGCGCTTTTTCACACACTGGATATGGTGTTTATGCAATATGAAATCCAAAAACATAAATAAAAAAAATAATACTTTATTCCGAGTGTGCTTGCATTTAATTATATTAATTTGTTACGAACAGTGAAGCATCAAGTCACACCTCGGTGCTGGATACCAAATGGTCAAAGTTCCTTTCTCGCATTACAACGTATTCAGCATTTATCTCCTATTTAGAGGAAGTTAGCCGTTACTCCGAGGGGTCAGAGCCGTCTCCATGTCTGATTCACGCTACATGTTATTATGTTCCAGCTGCTGGAGGAGAAGATCGTCACTTTTGTGAAGAACGAGTTGAAGAAGATCCAGACAGTCCTGACTTCAGATTACCCAGAATGCTTAGAGAGTCAGAGTGAGGACGAGGAGGTGCTGGACGGTGAGGATGAAGAGCAGAGGAGCAGTGAGGCATTTCTGAACATCTCACTGCACTTCCTGAGGAGCATGAAGCAGGAGGAGCTGGCTGAGCGTCTGCAGAGCAGTAAGAGGGTTCAACACATTGAACATGATGGAGAGGAGGTGGAGGAAAGATGGGAGGAGTTTCACTTTATAAAACTTTGTCTTTAATCAGTGCATATGCTTACTGGTTAGTACTGGTACTAAAACATTAGTTAAGGAAGCAACAATAAGGAGAACAAAACGTTGCGCTGTAAATATTTGTTTTCTGGGTATATTACTAATAAACGAGCTAAACAGTCAACTATGATGATATAAAACGTGTGAACGTTAATGTTCACCATTCATCTGGAAACCTTAACGCGCTAAAAATAGCGCAAATGAATCACTTTACCAAACGTTATGTATTTTGTTGACACTGACTGTCATATTACTTACTTTTTAATCACATTTCTTGTTTGTCCATTCAGGAACTGCTGCTGCAGTCTGCAGACGTAATCTCAAATCCACCCTGAAGAAGAAGTTCCAGTGTGTGTTTGAGGGCATTGCTAAAGCAGGAAACCCAACCCTTCTGAACCAGATCTACACAGAGCTCTACATCACAGAGGGGGGGTCTGCAGAGGTCAACAAGGAACATGAGGTCAGACAGATTGAAACAGCATCCAGGAAACCACACAGACCAGAAACAGCCATCAGACGAGAAGACCTCTTTAAAGCCTCACCTGGAAGAGATGCACCAATCAGAGCAGTGCTGACAAAGGGCGTGGCTGGCATTGGGAAGACAGTCTTAACACAGAAGTTCACTCTGGACTGGGCTGAAGGCAAAGCCCACCAGGACATCCAGTTCATATTTCCATTCACCTTCAGAGAGCTGAATGTGGTGAGAGAGAACAAGTACAGCTTGGTGGAACTCGTTCATCACTTCTTCTCTGAAACCAGAGACGCAGGAATCTGCAGGTTCGATCAGTTCCCGGTCGTGTTCATCTTTGACGGTCTGGATGAGTGTCGACTTCCTCTGGACTTCCTCAACACTGAGATCCTGACTGATATCACAGAGTCCACCTCAGTGGGTGTGCTGCTGACAAACCTCATCAGGGGGAAGCTGCTTCCCTCTGCTCACCTCTGGATAACCACACGCCCTGCAGCAGCCAATCAGATCCCTGCTGAGTGTGTGGACATGGTGACAGAGGTCCGAGGGTTCACTGACCCACAGAAGGAGGAGTACTTCAGGAAGAGATTCAGAGATCAGGAGCAGGCCGGCACCATCATCTCCCACATCAAGACCTCACGAAGCCTCCACATCATGTGCCACATCCCAGTCTTCTGCTGGATCTCTGCTTCAGTTCTGGAGGAGGTGTTGAAAACCAGAGAGGGGGGAGAGCTGCCCAAGACCCTGACTGAGATGTACATCCACTTCCTGGTGGTTCAGTCCAAAGTGAAGAACATCAAGTATGATGGAGGAGCCGAGACAGATCCACACTGGAGTCCAGAGAGCAGGAAGATGATGGAGTCTCTGGGGAAACTGGCTTTTGAGCAGCTGCAGAAAGGCAACCTGATCTTCTATGAGTCCGACCTGACAGAGTGTGGCATCGATATCAGAGCAGCCTCAGTGTACTCAGGAGTGTTCACACAGGTCTTTAGAGAGGAGAGAGGACTGTACCAGGACCAGGTGTTCTGCTTCGTCCATCTGAGCGTTCAGGAGTTTCTGGCTGCTCTTCATGTCCATCTGACCTTCATCACCTCTGGAGTCAACCTGCTGGCAGAAGAACCAACAACCTCCTGGTGGCCTAACGTCAAACCTACACTAACACATCTCTACCAGACTGCTGTGGACCAGGCCTTACAGAGTCCAAACGGACACCTGGACTTGTTCCTCCGCTTCCTCCTGGGTCTTTCACTGGAGACCAATCAGACTCTCCTACGAGGCCTGCTGACACAAACAGGAAGTGGTTCAGAGACCAATCAGGAAACAGTCCAGTACATCAAGAAGAAGATGGATGAGGATCTGTCTCCAGAGAGAAGCATCAACCTGTTCAACTGTCTGAATGAACTGAATGATCGTTCTCTAGTGGAGCAGATCCAACAGTCCCTGAGATCAGGAAGTCTCTCCACAGATAAACTCTCTCCTGCTCAGTGGTCAGCTCTGGTCTTCATCTTACTGTCATCAGGAGAAGATCTGGATGTGTTTGACCTGAAGAAATACTCTGCTTCAGAGGAGGCTCTTCTGAGGCTGCTGCCAGTGGTCAAAGCCTCCAGGAAAGCTCTGTGAGTGGAGATAAAAGGAATACAAACATGATTTAACTTGTTGTTGTGTGATAGATGAAATAATACTTCATTTTTTGCATTTATTTGTAATCCTCCTCCAGACTGAGCGGCTGTAAGCTGTCAGAGAGAAGCTGTGAAGCTCTGTCCTCAGTCCTCAGCTCCCAGTCCTCTAGACTGAGAGATCTGGACCTGAGTCACAACGACCTGCAGGATTCAGGAGTGAATAACCTGTGTGCTGGACTGAAGAGTCCACTCTGTGAACTGGAGACTCTCAGGTAGGTGTAACATAGTTTAAAGTCAGGGTCCTCTGAGCTCTCTTTTTCATGTATTACTTGTTTTTTGGTCTGATGAAAATCCTCCTCCAGACTGAGCGGCTGTAAGCTGTCAGAGAGAAGCTGTGCAGCTCTGTCCTCAGTCCTCAGCTCCCAGTCCTCTAGTCTGAGAGATCTGGACCTGAGTCACAACGACCTGCAGGATTCAGGAGTGAAGGACCTGTGTGCTGGACTGGAGAGTCCACTCTGTGAGCTGGAGACTCTCAGGTCAGGATTCTGGAATTTATTAAAAGTTTACCCGTTACGATTTAATTGGCTTAATATATTTAATTATTAAAATGACTAATTAAAGACCCTCTTTGGACTAAGGGGCACCAATATTCAAGGTTTTTGTGTTTTCACGACTCAAAACTTCCAGGTTAGATGAGAAGATTATTCACTTTTTACACAGTAATTATTAATGCTGTTCTTAACTATTTATTTAAATGATGCAGCCCCCATGGGACTAAATCAAGTTTTTACTTCACACGATTTATTCCATGTCACTCTGAAAAGCATATTTAAATAGGGTGTGTAGGACTGGATTGGTAACACTTTACGCCATCAGTAAAAGGTGACAGTGAGTCAACATTGTGTGTGTGTGTGTGTGTGTGTGGGGGGGGGTGTGTGTGTGTGTGTGTGTGTGTGTGTGTGTGTGTGTGTGTGTGTGTGTGTGTGTGTGTGTGTGTGTGTGTAGGCTCTCAGGTTGTCTGGTCACAAACAAAGGCTGTGCTTCTCTGACCTCGGCTCTGAGCTCCAACCCCTCCCATCTGAGAGAGCTGGACCTGAGCTTCAATCACCCAGGAGACTCAGGAGTGAAGCTGCTGTCTGCTCTACTGGAGGATCCACTCTACAGACTGGAGACTCTCAGGTATGGACAAACCTCACTCTCTATCTCGGTTTTCTACGTTGGTCCTGATTGTTAAATCTCAACAATTCTGAATATATTGAGATACATTTAAGCTCAGACATGAATCATAATTAGATTCATTTATAGAGATCTGTTTACTTTAATGATATCATCACCAGAAAGTTTAAACCTGTGTAGTTTAGGGAAAACAACGTTTGATAACATGTGTAACACCTGAGAACACCTGTTCCTCCTCACCCTATAAGATGCAATCATTCAGATTCAAACTAGAGACCATCTCGCTGGAACCCTCAATTAGAACGTTACAATGGGGGCCAATGGCCCTTTCACCCTCCTTCCTCCGATTCAACCCATCTTCACATTCATTTAGACTTTTCAATAATAACATCAATCATCCCTTTCTGCCAAG
The DNA here is from genome assembly GCA_023974075.1 of Chaenocephalus aceratus. Classification (NCBI taxonomy): domain Eukaryota; kingdom Metazoa; phylum Chordata; class Actinopteri; order Perciformes; family Channichthyidae; genus Chaenocephalus; species Chaenocephalus aceratus. The sequence continues at coordinate 789 of JAMFTG010000354.1, read as the reverse complement.
AGAAACACCGTTTAGCTTATTGTATTCTCTGATAACTAAATGATGCCTTAATATGACGTTTGAAATGTTCACAGTCCTTTAACTGATGTGTGAAATGTCCGTGATCATTCAGACTGTTTCTTCCTCCAGGACCGACCATGGTGGAGAGAAGTGGTTAACACCTGGTGTGAGGAAATGTAAGTGTGGATTTAGGGTGATTATGATGACAAAACAGTCAGTTGAGATGTGTATTAATTATCACATTACTGACAAGATTATATATATTATCACATTTATACAAATACATATAATAAACAGCAGCTGGACAAACACAAAGAAAAAAGCCTTCATATGTGTTTTATGATAAACAGATGCTGTGTTTTACTCTCCATCAGATTCCTGTGAACTCACACTGGACCCAAACACAGCACACAGAAAACTCAAACTGTCTGACAGCAACAGGGAGGTGACATGTGTGAGAGAGAAGCAGAAATATCCTGATCATCCAGAGAGGTTTGACTCCTGTCCTCAGCTGATGTGTAGAGAAGCTCTGACTGGTCTCTGTTACTGGGAGGTCGAGTGGAGAGGAGAGGTTTCTATATCAGTGACTCACAGAGGAATCAAGAGGAGAGGAAACAGAGAGAACTCTCAGTTTGGAGGCAGTGATCAGTCCTGGAGTCTCAAGTGCTCTAATGGAGAGTTTCTGTCAGACACAATACAACAGTCCTGCCTCTCTCCCTCTCCTCCTCCTCCCCCTCCTCCCCCTCCCCCTCCTCCTCCCTCCCCCTCCTCCTCCCTCTCCTCCTCCTC